>CATIVE010000472.1:0-101874 GCA_949628195.1 Phasia obesa
CATTGCTGCTGCTGCTACCTTTACTACCTTTGCTACCTTTTCTATCTTTAGTAAGATAGTAGGTATTACGCTGAAATTCTTCTATGGTATCGTCGTCTAGCGTTTCGTTGAATATACCAGGTAGGTATATGTATTTGGTGTTTTCTACCAAACAACGAACTTTTTTTCCATAAGGCGTCTGGACACGCTCCATTTTGGTGATTTTGTATTTATATTCAAAAAGCATCTCCTTTATGGGGAGAATGCTTTTTGTTTGGTTTTTTTTAAAAATTGTTTTTAGGTGTGCTTCCATTTTTTAACTTGACTTGTACTTAATTTGAATAGTAATTAAAGAAAAACTAGATGGAGGAGGCTTTTATATAAAATTATGAGAAGTAATTTTACAGCTTATCATTCTTTTCAATAAAATTTTAAAACAATATTTCTGATGCGGTTTGTCCGTTGTTTATAAAGTTTCTATTTGATTAAATGGTGTGAGAAAATTTTAAAAAGTTTCTGTTGCGGTTTTTCCGTGTTGATAAAGTCTATGCTTTTAAATTATAATAAAAATTCATTATACATAATGCTTGATCCCAACTGTTATCGATAAGGGAACATTTACAGGTATCAGGTCCACAAGTTGTTTCATCGTTGGACCACACACAATTGTTATAATGATATCCAAATTTTGATTTACTTTTCTTATAAAATGCATATTCATCGAATTGAGCTTTTAATTTTTTCAAAATAATCTCATGATCATAACACAAAAGCTTTTCTTCCTTCATGAATTTATGTAAAATTTTCGAATAAAACTCGTTATTCATTATTTTCTTATTTTAACTTTTTTTTTTTTTTTTTTAAATAAAACCTCTTATCACATTAACATCAAAGTTTATACTAACTAACTAATAGTAAATGTATTTCATCATATCAGCTAATTTATATTATTTCCATATCCAAATCATGTGTGTAATCTTGAATGTTGATTAATGTAACATCGGATCGGTACGTTGTATCATCCTCAGAAGCCACCTCAATTTCACCATTACTTAAAATTCTCTCGTATTCAACTTGACGGTATTCGAAGCATGAAATATTTAATCGACGTTTCAAGTAATTGCTGTCATATGTACAACGGATTCTCAATTTTATATTATCTTTGTATTGAAGTTGAAAATGTCTATAAAATGGAGCCGAACTTTCAATTATTCCTGCAATATTTTTTTCTTTTTTTACTAAATCTTGCCTAAATGTTTCAATAGCTTGTTCAACAGTAAAAGGTTGACTAATAGGCGGTGGGGAGTCTTCTTGTTCTTCGTTTGATTTATTTTCTGCTTTTGTTGTTAACTCGATGTTTTTATTTAAATCATTACTATACTTTAAAAGTTTGAAATTTAGTTGTATGCTCACAGTATCATTATTCGGTAATTTTATAGCAAATTCTGTATTTTTAAGTTCATTTTCACTCAAATCAATAGGTAATGAAGCTGAAAACACTTGTATGATATAGATATATGAAAAAAATATGATAAAAATATTGTTCATTTTAGTTTTTCTTTTCAATAGACGTGTTCTTAAGTTAGCGATATATTTTTAAATGAGATGATAAGAATTGTTTCTCATATTTATATACTAATTTAATAATCGTCGTATTAAAATGATTTATCAACTGAGTCGCCACCAACGTTACTACCACCTTTCTTAACATTACTATCATTAACTATTTTTTGAAGGAGAAGAGGTTTTTGTTGATTTTTATGTTTTTGTTGATTTTTATTCAATGAGTGGATATCAGTCCTACTATTATATAGTTTATTTGTATCTCTGAAAATAATAGCCTCTATTTCACTAAAAACGCACGATGGTTTGTATGAGTGTACATTTATATCTTTAAAACCACCCTCATAGACTGTTCCAACTAGTGATATCATGCCACCGATAACCTCAATTTTTATATGTTGATTGTGACTAAAATGAAATACTGTCCTCTATTAAGAGAAAAAATTTGAGTTCTTGTCCCTCCTTCTGCGGTTAGGAACACCTGCATTATAATATCCAAAACTACTGCATTTATTATTTGAAAAGTTTTCCACTGTGCATGACAAGTACAATATTTATCACCAGTTTTTAAAAATTGACCCCAATACATATTTAACAAAGTTTTTAACAAAGTTTTTAATTCAACTAAATCTCTCATTATAAATAACGTATATATATATATATAACGTATATATAACACAAACTTGGATACAATAAGATTAAAACACCAGCTGTTTATATATATTATTACATACACACATACGTATACTTTTTCAATATTTATGCTTAACCGCAATTGATAGGAAGTTATTTAAATATCTAAAAACACCTTATAGTATAAATTATTGAATATAAAGAATCAGTTTGAAAATTCGTTTTACGGTGAAGAGTTTAAAGCAAAATAATGAGAGCAAGTTTAAGAAAATTGTTTCAAAATCCTAATATTATATACTTACCTTTAAAGGATATGGAAGAAAATACTGCATATGAAATCAACAAGATAGAACGAGTAGATACAAAATATGGTGAAAGTATAAGATGTCTTGTAAATAAAGAATATCATATTTATTTACCTAAACGATTTCTGATTATTACTAAAAATCAGATGGATTATCTAAACGCAAATCCACACATTTTAAAGAAAGTTAAAGAAGTGAATGGATTATATACTCTAATCATTAAAAAGAAGAAGCAATATGTATTCTACAACAACTTGTATGACAGTACTGAAGAAGAAGAAGAAGATAACGATGATGATGATGAAATAGAAGAAACATTTTAAACAGAAACCTTTTAAAATTAAAATCATATATATATATATATATACTCTGCATACATTAAAATTTCTTTCACATTTGATTAAATAGAAGCTTTATAAAAAAAATAAAACGGAAAAACCGCAACAGAAACTTTTTAAAACTTTCTCACGCCATTTAATCAAATAGAAACTTTTTAAACAACGGACAAACCGCAACAGAAATATTGTTTTAAAATTTTATTTGAAAAAGAATGATAAGCTGTAAAATTACTTCTCATAATTTTATATAAAAGCCCCCTCCATCTAGTTTTTCTTTAATTACTGTTCAAGTTAAGTACAAGTCAAGTTACTAAACAATGTCGGAGGAGAGAATTTTAGTTGTAGACGTACAAGGTTTTTATCTAAACAATAAATTCCTTGTAAAAGAACTGAGTATTTCAATTGACGACTCACAAGTTCAAACATTTATTATTAAACCACCTTCTCCATATTCATCGTTGACAACAAAAGAAAAAGCTTTAAATGACTGGCTTTATAATCATCATCATGGATTAAAATGGAAAGATGGTGATTCAACCTTATCAAATATTATGAACTATTATATTACACATGTTAAAGACAACAATTTTATTTATTATGTTAAAGGATTAGAAAAAATTAAGTGGATTCAAAATATTTTTAAAGATGAAATTAATTTTTATAACCTAGATGATGATCTAAATTGTCCAAATTTGAAAACATTATATAAAAATGATAAATCTGTAAATGTTTGTTCTTATCATAGGAAATATTGTATATGTGCTGAAAAAAATGTAATACTCTTAAGAAAGTTTATTAAATCAAATATTAATAAAGAAAACATAAAATTATAAAAGAAGAAATTTTTGGTTATTATTATTTAACACTTATATCGACTAAAATAAACATCAATCATCAGTTCATTCTGAATACTTGTAATGTCAATAACGATCTCTTTAACCGGAAACGCTTCAACTTTGGTTGGAGAATATTTTCCTCCAATTGAACTCCCTACAAAATATGTTTGTGGACTTATTGATTTTGTAGCATTCAATTCCATACCCAATGTAGATGTTTACAACAATTTGTTTCATATAGGAAATCATGTTATTACTATTCCAGTTGGTTCATACGAACTTGAAGATATTGATTTTTTCCTAAACTCAAGCTTAAGAGATATCGATGAATCAATTTACCTAATAATTGAAGCTAATAATAACACACTTAAAACTGAAATAACCTCATCTATGGATATAGATTTTTCACAACCAAACAGTATAGGAAAATTACTTGGATTTAGTAAAAGAAAACTAGAAGTAAATTCAACTAACTATTATAATACTAATCAAAATTTTAAAAATGATAAATCTTTGGAAGTGATGATTGTAGATGTTAATTCATTGAATACTAGAAAGTTATTTGAATCTGATTTACCTACACATATTACGAATGTTAATACAATACGCATTGAAAGCAACTTAACAACCGGTTCATTTATTAATAATACTTCGAATCATACTATTCATGAATTTCCTCTTGATGTTCCTCCAGGATATAAAATAAACGAAAAACCTCGAAATGTTATTTATTTACCCGTCAACTGTCAACAAATAAACAACATAACGATTAGAATCTTAAATCAAGACGGTGAACTTATAAATTTTAGAGGAGAAAAAATCACTCTTAGACTCCACTTCAAACCAGAATAATGATCATTTACAATAAAAACATAGTGCAGAGAGGATTTCCATTCAATACCGCACCAACTCACATTCGAGAAAGTATAAAAAATAAAAAACTGTTGTCCTCATCTAATACAGAATACTTAAAATCGTTGGGATTTAATCTTCAACAATGAATGAAATACTAAATGTTCTTCAAAAACCTATGTATGATGAGAGTATTGTAAAAAGGGAATATCATAGTTACTCTCCATATCTAAAATCTTTTAACAACAACGATGAGATTCGTATACCAATTCAAAATCAGGATCTCTTCGTCTTACCAAGTGAGAGTATGATTTACATTCATGGTTTTATAGTAAAGAAGGAAGCAACCAAAGAGGTTCCAGCTATAGATGTGAAATTAAAAAACAACTTTGCTTCATATTTGTTTGATGAAATTCGTTACGAAATTAATGGTTTTGAAGTTGATCGTATACGTAAACTTGGAATTTCATCCACCATGAAAAATTTCGTATCGTTGAATAAGGCTGAAAGTGATGTATTAAAAAACGCTGGTTGGTCTCTTACTGAAACTTACGCTTTAGTAAAAGGTCATTTTAGTTGTTGCATACCTCTGAAAATGTTGCTGGGTTTTGCTGAAGATTATAACAAAATACTATTAAATTCGAAACATGAGCTTATCCTTCAACGTTCTACATCCGATGAGAGATCATATTATTCTACAAATGCAACTGATCAGTTGAAATTAACAATTCTGGATATAACATGGAAAATGCCACACATTCAACTATCGGACTTTGCAAAATTGGAAATGTTTAAGATAATCAACAGCAAACATTCTATACCAATTGCGTTTAGAAGTTGGGACTGTCATGTAAATCCTGTTTTGCCCAAGAGTACAAAGGTTTTATGGAATGTAAAGCTTTCTCCACAAAACGAAAGACCACGATTTCTTATAATTGGTTTACAAAAAGAGAAAATTAAAGAAGAAGGAAATATATTTGATCATTGCAATATCTCTAATTTAAAAGTTTATCTAAACTCAGAGTCATATCCATATGATGATTTAAATAATCGTTTCGAAATGGGTCAGTATTCTGTTCTATATAATATGTATGCAAAATTTCAACAAAGCTTTTACATGCGAGAACCTGAACCATTATTAAATGTTGATGAATATAAGACTTATGCACCGCTTATTGTTGTTGATGTTTCACATCAAAATGAGGCTGTTAAAATAGGACCTATTGATGTACGAATTGAATTTGATACTGAAGCAAACAAACTAATTCCAGATAATACATCAGCATACTGTTTAGTTATTCATGATCGTTTAATCGAATACTCACCTCTAACAAGCGAAATTAGAAAACTTATTTAATTATATTTATTTTAAATTTTTTTTTAATAAATGAAATAATATGTTTATTTATAAATAAAACAAATTCTTAATCAATGTATTTTATTAAAACAATTATAGTTTCTTTTTAGTTTAGTTTCGAAAACAAAAACTTTAAACATAAATGACCACAATTTATTGTATTAAAATTTTGATATCTATCATAATTATAACTTATGTTTTTTCCTAAATATTTTATTAATTGTTTCGGTGGTTGCAAGTTACCAAAGCTATCAAAATATTCAATTTGATTGTTGTTTTTCCAGTACGCTACCCAATGTGTGCCCGATCCCTTTGAAGTATCCAGATTAATTATTCCACATTCTTTTTTAAATGATGTACTTGGAAGAGTATTGCACATAAACACACCTCTAAAATTTGGAATATGTTTTGCATATTTTCTCAAGTCTACATCAGAAAGGGCTCTTTTAGGTAGCTTCATTAAAAATTTTGTTGATAAGGCTTTAAATATAATCCAAAACCTTTTTTATATGGTTTTAAGAACATGCCTTTTCCCATCGCAATGGCTTCCATTGTATTATTGTGTCGTTTTGCTTCAGTCAGCTGTTCCTTTCCATTTTTAACTGCATTGATTGCTTTTGTAATACCAGATACACCACCAGCTAAACCACCAAGTGCACCCAGTGCAGCAAATATAGGGGCAAGTGGAAGAAAACCTCCAGATTTTGGTAGCGGTATTATTCGAGGTGTTTTTATTAACGATTTTTTCTTCCCCTTGAAAATATTGTTTACAACTTTTCGTGAAATCTTTATAGCATCTTTCAAGTTTTCACTTTTCTTTATATTCTTTCTTGCACTTTTCAATGCATGTGTAAATAGTTTGTGGGTATTTACTGGAGACGACTTTTTAGTTTTACTAATAACGTTACCCATACCGAATTTTGTTTTTGCTTTCATTGCAGTAGCAACAAACCAAGCGTTTGATTTTTCACCCAAACTACTATCGCTTGCTTTGACCCTTTGCCAAGCCTTTTCCGTTAAAATTCTATCAGCAATATGTCTTTTCTCTAAATCTTTATTGTTTGAGTATGCTATATCGTGCTCTCTGCAAGCAGTATCCAATGGATTGATTCCTTGATCACCTCTAGCTAAACGTTTCTTTAATTTTGTACCAGGTCCGCAAAATTGATAGCCGGGTAGATGAAGTTCAATGGGTAGTTTATTAATTATTTTATTTAGAAAACCTTTACCAATGAAGGATGGATGGCGACTGAATAACTTTTTATAAATGATAGTCATATCTATTAATAATTTATCGATTTAAGATTGAAATTAAATTGATTGAAAACAAATAAAAGAGACTGGTTTATATATTATGTTATCATTAGATTTCAGAATGCGTTTTTTTAAACAACATAAAAGGATTGATGTAAAGAATATCGAATCAAAGTTCGATTCGTCATCAAATAAAATTCGTCATAGTTCATTACTACCGAATTCTATTCGAGCTCTTATTGTGGGTCCATCAAATTGCGGAAAAACAAATGTTATGATCAGTCTTATTGAAAGTCCTCATGGATTGAAATTTAAAAATATTTACTTATATTCAAAGTCAACACAACAACCGAAATATAAGTACTTAGAAAGTCTAATTAAACCCATTAAGGAGATAAATTTTTCATCATTTTCTAATAATGATGATGTTCTATCCCCAGACGAAGTTAAACCGAATTCAATATTTATATTCGATGATATAGCTTGTGAGAAACAAAATCATGTACGTTCTTACTTCTCTATGGGCCGCCATAAAGACATTGATAGTTTTTATTTATGTCAAACTTATACACGTATACCAAAACACTTGATTCGCGATAATGCAAATATGATTATAATTTTTAAACAGGATGTAATGAATATTAAGCATATTTACAATGATCATGTTGGTTCTGATATGACTTTAAAAACATTTTATAAGTTATGTACCGAGTGTTGGAAAGAAAAATATGGTTTTCTAGTTATTAACAAAGATGATTCTATGAATAATGGTCGATATAGAAAAGGTTTCGATATATTTATAAATCTATAAAAGAAATATTACAGATATTTTAAAATCAGTACAAGATTTATTATTAAACTAATAACTTCTCAACTATAATCTGACGCTAGCTATTAAATTGCTAACTGTTAAACTGATCTGTTTGATTTGTTTCTATTTCAATATATCAATATGAATACAAATCTAGTTAATAATCTTATTAAAACTCGAAATATTTTGAAAAAGAAATATAAAAATATTTTGCTTGGAGAAATCGCAAATGATGAGATGTTAGAAAAAACATTTAAACCAATATCAAAACCATTAAAAGAAATAGTTCAATCAACTAATAATAATAATACTATAAAACATGAAAAGTATCCGGATAACTCTTTTAAAAATGATCTTGAGAATAATAAAGTTGCCTTCAGTACCCCATATAAAAAGAGTAAGCTTGATTATAATACGTTTTCTCCAAGCTTTGATAACAAGAAAATCGAAAAAAGTTCGAACACGTTTAAATCATTTAATGATGAAAATAATGTTGATGACTATGATGATGATAATGTCGATAATAATGATAATAATAATGTTGATAATGTTGATGATGATGATGATGATGAAAACACCATTGCAATACAACCTGATCAAAGTATTCAATATGATTTATCGAAAGTTCATTTAAATATATATGACAAAACCTATGGACCTCGTAAAGATAAAAAAAATCAAATATGGAGACTGGGTAATGAACCCATTACTTTCAATTCAAGCAATATTACTGTAGGTAATTCAAAATGGCCCTTCACATCAGGCTTATATGAATTGTTAGTCTATAAAAAACCAATCAGTTATAATAAAACAGATTTAAATAATTATAAACAAATATTGGAGATGACTAATGTTTATAAGCGAAATAACAGCATAAATGGTCAAATTAAAGGAAATCGTTCAACTAAATATACAACGATTATTAAAAACCTATTTAAACAACAGAAAGATCATAAGGGAAAAGGTTTAATGAAGTTGAATAGAAAAAAGACCAATTATGTTTATTGGGATGATCCTAACGAATTGGTTGATAGATTGCGTCTATTGATTTCATCCACAACAGCTGGTCACTCAAATCATAATAATGAAATTGTATCAATCATTGAGGAATTGAGAGAAGCAAAAATTATTATATAAATAGACTTAAAAATATTTAACAATTAATATTCATAAAATGCCTATCGATAAGTTTGGACATTATATTGAACAATCTGCAAGATATCAAAATCCACATTTCAAGATTCATTTAGATAGTGATCGTAATTTCAACTTTAACTTGCGGAGAATAAAAAATATTGCTAATCCTGTATTGGAAAATGATGCTGTGAACAAAATTTTTATGAAAAGTTATTTTAATGAAATAAAGAAACAACTGGATGCAATGTGTATGGAGAGAATTAAGGAAACGGAGAATCGTTTTAACGAAATAATACAACAACAAAACGTGTTGTGTACAGAAAAATTTGTAAATTTAGAAACAAGTTTAAGTAAACTAATACACGATCAAAGTATCTTACAAAATAATCTCGATCAATCACTAAAAGAAATGAGATCATTATTTAATTATAAAATTGATTCAGTTGAAGAACGTCTTAAGCTAATTACAAAACATTTAAACATTGAAATATAAATCGTTTTGATTTAAATCCTACGTCAACAGCATTTAAATTGATGTAATCTAAGATAGATGTTAGAAATGGAGCGACAAGAAGTGGTTCAGGAGCTTCATAAACAAGCACGCAGAAATTTCATTCGACGTCGAGTGGTACACAAGGGAATTGATGATCTTTGGCAAGCAGATCTTGTTGAAATGGGTGCTTACTCAAAATATAACAAAGGCTATAGATTTATTTTAACAGTTATAGATACATTTTCAAAGTTTGCTTGGGCTGTACCCGTAAAATCGAAAGGTAGTGAAGATATTACCAATGCTATGAAATCTATTTTTTCGTTAAAGAGAATTCCGAAAAACTTACAAACTGATAATGGTAAAGAGTTCTATAATAAAATATTTCAAAACCTGATGAAAAAACATAATATCAATCACTATTCAACATATAGTATCATGAAAGCCTCTATTGTAGAACGATTTAATAGAACTCTAAAAGGAATGATGTGGAAGAAGTTTAGTCTACAAGGAAATTATCAATGGATACATATATGTAAGGATTTGATTAATGAATATAATAATAAAAAACATAGAACAATTGGAATGAAGCCAAATGCTGTTAACATAAAAAATGAAAGTTCTATATTAAAACAAGCCTATAATCATCCCAAAATATATAAATTTGGTAAACTAAAAGTTGGAGATCACGTTCGAATCAGCAAATATAAACATATTTTTGCAAAAGGATATACTCCAAACTGGACAACCGAAATTTTTAAAATTCATACTTTACAGAACACAAATCCCATTACTTATTTATTAGAAGACTATCAAAGGAATCCAATTGTGGGTGGATTCTATGAACATGAACTATTAAAGACAAATTTTCCAAATACATACTTGATTGAAAATGTTATTAAAACTAAGGGGCATCAGGCGTACGTAAAATGGTTGGGATTTTCCAATCAACATAATTCTTGGATCAATAAAGATGAACTTCAATAATATTATATATACTTCAATATGTGATTTATTTTTATTATATTATAAAATTCTCCAAAAAAAAAAAAAATAAAATAATATATAAAAAAGTTTTGTTTTGATTTTTTTATTTCTAAGCGATTAAATTTTATATCAACTTAGTTGAGTAAGGTTAAGAACAAGCACGATTAAATTTTATTCACACAAAAACAAATTGTGGTTACTTGTGTTTAAAATTCCTATTCAATAGATAACTATAGTTTAAAATAAAAACAAACTAAAATATTTTATTGATATTCTTTATTTATTTATTTATTGTTTATATATATATATTCATTTATAATCTAAAATCACTTAATACTATTGTACAATATTATCACTTGAAGATGATGTTAATACATTTTCATTGGGATATGATGATGATGGTTGTTGACTATTTATTGCATAATGTCCCCATGCATATGTATTAATACTATTATCTCTAATAAATCGCTTATCATCTAAATAACTTAATGCTAATTTACTAATGTGTTGAGTATATATTTCATGAATCTTTGATCTAAATACATACATAGAATCATAGTACATTTTTTTTTCAAATAAACATTTTCTAAAGTCATTAATCGTTAGTCTATTGGTTACGCATTTTTTAACTCCTTTAATTTTTTTAATTTCTTTTTCCTCTTCATCAATTTTAATTGAATACATTTTAGCGCGTAAACCAATGAACTCTTTAATTATTTTACCATTACATTCATCCTTCATCATTCCTAAAACCTTTTTGTTTAACAAGGGTATATTAAAAACATTATCTTTCGGATAAGCAGACGTATCAAACTGTAAGATGATATCATCTAGAATATCCTTATATAGATCATATGTCTTAATATCGTAAACAAAGGAATCAGTATCCATATAATTTAGATAAATATTTTCCTGATATTTAGGTTTCATGTATTCATAATGAAAATTATACATTTTCAACTTAGATAATTCTAGAACAGGAAACCCAATATAAATTGGTTTATTATATTCCGTTCGCACTCGACTCATTTCAATTACAATCATTTCTTCTTGAATCTTAAGTAAACTATGGAAATTTGGCTTAGCTATAAGAGCTCTAGCTCCCAACCTCTTACCTCTACTCTCCCATGAACAAACTATTTTAACATCTTTTCTCTTATCTACATTTTCCATTGTTTTACCGTATACCGCATTATTTAAAAGTTTAAAAAAATTTTTTTCAAATTCATTTTCGGCATTGGTTCTATGATCATTATTTAAATCAATATACCTTTTCAACCAATCCGACTGATTGAATTTAAGAATTCTATGAATTTTCTTTAGAATAAGACCATGTTTAATACATTGTTTAAGATTTCTATAGTGTATTACATATTTTGTTTTATTATTTAAATCCGTTATTAATTTAGACTGTTTCATATGTTCATTTTTTTTATTTTCTGCACAAAATGGGAAATCATTGTGATGATCGTGTATGGTGGATGGATATTCTAAATCCACTTCCAATATATACCCTAATGGTGAATCATCTTCCACAGCATTAAAATTAAAATTTTCAATGTTTTCAACCCATTCAAAATTTTTATAAGGAAGGTACTGTGACATGGCATAACCGTATAAATTGTTTACATCTAAATAAATAAGATAATTCGATTCTTTAGTAGAATCATAATCACTTACATATTTATTGTTAGCTACAGAATGTCGTTTACAACATTGAACAATTCCTCCCCTAATACCACGTGTAACAAAATTATACATGTTAATGTCAGTTAATAGTTCTAACTCTATTTTTGTTTTTTTCAACATTGCATCCCAAGATAATCCAGGAACAGTATAATATTGACATGGATCTAAATTATAAATGTTTATGCAAACTTTACGGAAATTTTCAAAAACATCACATAGTAATAAAACATCTACTTTCAAGTATAATAGTAAATAGTCCAAGAGAGTCGTACATCTAAATGTATTCCATACCTTTTCAGCATGTTTATAATTATCTTCACTACACGCTTCATCAGTTAGTTTATTAAAGAAGAGAGAACGAGGTGGTAATTGTGTTTCCATGAGACGATTCTTTGAATCCAAATAATCATAGGGAAAGACACCTTTACGTTTCATTAAATCGAATTCATTATCATTTAAACAAACCGATTTTACAGTTTTCAAATCATCATCAGACAAGAAACCTGCAAGTTGATCTAAACTTGATGCCATAAAACGATATGAATCGAGAAAACGTAGCTCAATAGTATCTTTTTCACTCACCCTAATTCTCTTCGATACGGATACATATAATTCCTTATTTAAAGGAATGATTTTTATATCACCTGCTACTGATGAAAGTTCTCTTATAAATAAATGACAATCATATGCCGAAAGGTTGTGAAAAAATATAGGGATAAAATTTCCAATTTGATACTCTAAGTTACATATATTATGTGCAGGACCTCTATAATCACCTGTTAAATGACAATGGTCAGTTACTTTATCTCCAATAGATATGATTTCACCGCATATATGACAATTCATATCTTCATCTTGTCTTTTTTGTTGTTCAAACGTTAAAGGTTTCATTGGTATTACTACACTCAAATAGTTACTATAAATATATAATGCGTCCTCGACTAAACTCTTAAAAAAATGTGTTGATGCATTTTCACCACTATAAATTCTATGTATATCTAAACTAGAATTATAGGAACATTTAATATAATAACTAAATGCAAATGGAATATGCTTTTGTACTGAATTAATATTAGCTGAGTTTTGAATATCAACTGATTCCAGAATACATTCGAAATCTGCATAAACTACAAACGGAACATTTAATTGGTTTTTATGATTCTTAAATCTAAGTATAGAATTTTTATCGGTTGGCATTATAGTTACAATTTTGTTGCATTCCACCTCCTTATGTTTCTTTAAAGATGATTCTTGGTAAAAGTGTATGAGGCATGTATTACAAATATACACCTTATGTTTATGTTTTGTAACTTGACTTCTTAATAATCTATAATTAAAGAAATATAAAAGGAAACATAATTAGTTTAATTTCACTTTGAGTATAAATTTAAATAACACTAAACATACCTTGATATATTTTTTATCCAGACATAATGGAATCGTTCTTCATCTTCCATCAATAATAAATTTATATGTTTACTTTTTTCTTCTTTAGAGAAATAATATGGTCCCACAACATTATAAACTTCTAAATACGTATCTTTTTCAAGTATAGACGTTTTCTTCTTCTTTTCAAAAGATCTTTCCAGACCAAAGACATTTATGCTCATTCCCGGGTTGTTGTCTTCAAACTGCTGTATTTTGTTGACAGATAGTGGGAAATTTAAATTTTTAAAATTTAATATTATATTATTTTCCAGGACTATAATATCATCTTGAATGTTGGTTATGTTATACGAAGAACAAATTACGCTATTATTTTCTATTGGATATAGCGCTGATATTATAGCCCACTTAAAACAGTATACGTCATTGTTTTGTACATTAACACAAACTTTTTTCTTTGATATGTATGTTGGTAAAGAAATATACTGCGAACCTTTTATACATGCATATTTATTAATATTAACATCAAGGTAATTAATTTTTGTTAACGCAAAACCACTATCACGTTCTTGGAACTCATCCATTTTTTGCATAATTATTTCCAATTTATTTGCATAAAATCTTTCAATATCATTCATATGGTTAGTTAAAGACAAAATATGCATTTTTGTTTGATGTAGTATTACAGTAATTATGGGTTCTTCATCGTCTTTCATCTTTATATATTCACACAGTAATTCGAAATTGAATTTTAAGCTTGTATGTTTTTGTAGATGATCTTTCAAAACACATGCTACATTATCCTTTATGTTATTGAAAAACAATTTGGGATTTAGATTATCCATATTGTTGTTTTTAAACCGAAATGTAGTAATACGGTTTTTGAAACAAGCATCTAAACACTTTATATTATTGATTTCATCAACAATTTTTAAACAATTATCTTTATGTTTGTTTGTGCGTTGATGATATATCCACTGTTTCCTTACTACATCTTCTTTACAATCCTTACAGTGTATAATTTCTCTCTTTTGATTATTTTGATGCTCTATTAAGTGGGTATGTTTAAGATAATCTTGCTTACTTGAAAAATTGATGTTGCAAGTCGTACACCTTAATGAACCTTGATGATGATGCATCCTGATATGTCTCTTTAATGAAAAGTTGCGGCTGTACACTTTTCCACAAATATCACAAATAAATTTGCCACCCATTTTAATTTGATTTATTTTATTATTTTTTTTTGAATAAATAACTAAAAGTATAATCACACCTTAGAGTTTAGCACAACAATGAATATATTTTATTAATTTGATTTCATTTTATTATAAATGTTAACCACTTAATTAAATAATGTGGTTAACATTTTATACTGATAACAAATACGTGTAGTATTAGGGATATTAATATATACCGCAGTAAATGAATTTTATTTATTAAATACTAGCAAAAAAACACAGACATTCGTAAACCGCCCTAATGTAGTTTAATTCATATTGTATTAACCCTCTAAACGACGAACATTCAATGTTACGATTTCACTTCAACAAAAATAACATCCACCACGACTTCACTCTAAGCAAAACCGAACACGCTAAATATCATGGGGTCGAATGTTACGACTTCACTTCAACAAAAATAACATCCACCACGACTTCACTTTAAGCAAAACCGAACACGCTGCCGCCTCATAACACAAAATATCATGGGGTCCAATTTAACCCCATCGACCCTTAAAGGGTTAAGGTATGCACATTTTTCCTTTGCACATTTCTATCTAGAAGCCCCTTATTCATACTACTTACTCACCAGAAAGAGTCGTTCAAATAATGAATGTTTGCTGTGCTCTTCATAATATTTGTTTAGACTTCAACGCACCACTATTCGCAGTACCTGAAAGGGACATCTCTGGCGAAATTGAGTTTACAGTTCATGACAATGCTGTCAATAATGATCATTTGCATATTGCGACACAAATACGCAGTGAAATTAAAAACAATTTTAGTTTGAGATCATAAAATTCGATTTTATTTACTTTTATATTAAATATTATTTTAAAAATAAAAATTGCACTTCTTTGGCATAAAAAATGTTTACATACATAAGTATGTACATATTTTTTTTAATCGTATAGATATATACTTGTAAGTAAATAATAATGTTAAAAATTAAAAAACAAAACAAGGCACTTCATGTGCACAACAAAGGATCTTATAATAAAAAAAAAATTTTAAAGCCATAAATATTTATGTATATTATCACATCCTTATTCCTTTTTCAGTCTCCAATTCTAACATCTTTCTCTTTAATTCTAATTTTTCTAGCTTGATTTTTTGATTTTGAATATTGCTCTCTTTTTTAAATTTAAATTTTTCCTTGCAAAGTGCAAGCTTTTCTTTTTTTAGTTCGTGTGATTTTCGAGCATACCTTTTATATCGTTCTTTTATATCGTTCCGTATCTCCTTAAGTACTATTACCGAATCATTTTGATATAATGCTTGATTTTCTACCAGCGTTTTAAGAAGATTCTCCCGGTTATTAGCGGTGAGAAAGTTTTCATTAAGTTCTTGATTTTTATTTTGCGGCAAATCCAAAATTTTCTCCGGACAATCACTGCTCACTAACGTTACATTGCTAGTATTACAACCGCTTTTACCACAGCAAGACGTCGTTGGTAGGCCGCTTACTGCTTCTTCCATATGAAGAAGGTTACTAATTTCTTCCTCAATGGAAGAAAGTGGGTAAAATTGTGATGGACCACCACCCGTACCACTTATGCTCAATTTATTTTTACGCATCTTTAGCTTAGTGTGGTTCTTCAAATCGGACCAAACCTATATACATAAATATGTGTGCACTTACATAAGTATGTATACATTATTAGCTTAATAATGAGCATATGTACATATGTATATAAATAACACCATTGCTCATACCTTTTTCCAACCTGCTATATCCCTTACAGGTGGTCCATTGGCGTTTAGGTTATCGGACAATTTTGTCCACAAGTTATTTGTGGTTTGTTTTGCATTTGCTGCCTGCAAATGCCCCTTCGCCAAATCACTATGCTATACCATGAATTCAACTAGAATTTCAAATTGCCGCTGGTTTGTCAACAGTTTCTTTACTTTCTCCCTAAAAATAACAAATTAAATATCAAAAGTAAAAAATGTTAAGTATGTACTTAAATGTTTCTTCCTTTGCGTTTGTTTCTTCCTTTGCGTTTGCTCTTTTGTTGTCGCAAGTAATTGTGTGTATAAAATATTTTTGACATGCGCTAACGTATTACAGAGTGCGGTGCTACCAGACTTGCGAAAGAGAAAAATAATAGATGCGAAAGCCAAACGTGCAATCGCATTAAAGAGTATCAATTATTCATTTTCGCTCAGATTTTCTTACGCATCGTAATACAGAGTAACCCCCAGGAAAGTTGAGTAAATCGCATACGTTTTTATCGCTTTTATGAGATTTTGAGAGGTTTGCAATATATTGTTTTGTGGCTAAACGAATAAAGATTTTGTATTTATTTTTTTCTGTGAAAGGTTATACTAACAGCTACTTACATATCGTTAACTTAATACGAAAAAGCCCCAACTCATAATTTTTCGAAATCGATATTTTTACATATTTCGATAGACCATTACTATACACATCTCCTCCAATCAGATGAATTCGGAAAAAAATACCGAAGTTCTAGCCTAAAAACGAAAACCCCTAACTCATCTTTAAAAGTTTTTAAAGAAAAAAGCCCTAACGCATTTTTGCTGAGAAAACAGCTAATAAGCATAAATTTTTATAATCTTTGTTGTTGTTTAGTGTGTGCTTTGCGCGATGTGCTGCTTTTATTTTATTTATTTATTCACTACCACACAGTAGAGTTTTAATTAAATGCCGTTATAAATTTAGACTCTAAATTTTAAAGTAAAAGTGTGCAAAATAAAAAATATTAAAAGCTGAAAAACTGAAAAACTATGGATTTTGTGAAAGAAACTACTGATACTGATGCAGAAAAAAACTAAAAATACTGTATGGATTAGAAGAATTCTTCCGAAGCAAATGGAATGAAACCGAAACATTAATCAAATGAAATGAATGAAAGGTGAAGAATATTTTGGATTATCGGACAATAGTGTTAGCCTAAAGCCCCCAAGACAACAATGTGAGGCCAGCAAATCAAACTATTGCAAAAGAAGTGCACTAAGACATTGTTCTGAGTTTAGTGAGCCAACGCGAAAAGAAATATTTACTATGTTTTGGAAGATGTCATGGAATCAGAAGCATCAATATGTTATAAGTCTAGTGTCGTTAGAAGAGAAAAAACAAATATTTTGTGAAAATTCAACACGAGTTCAGTCTAAGGCATAGTTTTTAAGAGAAAATTTAAACCAAAAGCAAGTATGCCGCCAGATGTTTCTTTCAACATTAGGATTAAAAGAAAAAACTGTTCGAAATTGGATTAACTCTGGGGGAAAGCATGGCACATTAATCAGTCCCGAAAAATACTCAAGTGCTGTCATAGAATCAAGAAATAAACTAATAAACGCAATAAAGAAAGACGCTCGTTTCTACAAAAATGGCTGGATGAGTAACCAAAGATGGAATCGCATTACTGTAGAAAACATACAAAAAATTATTATTCTAATCCAATGTTTCGACCTATCAAGAGATTTATAAGCTTTATGTGGATAAATTTGCATCAAACAAAAAAAGTGATATGCAAAAATTGTCGTATTCATTTTTCGCAAATATAATACAAGAGTCAAATTATTCAATTTTAAGGCCTAAGAAAAGATGAATGCGATATTTGCACATCATATAATGTAAGAAACATATCAAATGAACTTTATCAAAAACACCGAGAATAAATAGAAAAGATGCGAGAAGAGAAACGGAAAGACATAAATGCAGAGTCCGGATTGTGTGCTTTAATTTGTATGGATATGCAAGCAGTTAAATTAGTGCCTCAATTAAATGCGAACGCTGCATATTATAAAATAAAATAAAAGAGTGCAACGCACTCCATTTGAAAGAAAAGTGACTAAAAAACAAATATACTTGCTTTAACAAATTGTAGAACTTTTAAGAGAAGCACGAAAACCTATACAGCACATCAAGTGCATTAGTATTTTTTTTTTTTTTGGACTTCGACGCTATTCCTCAGCGATACACATCGATTCGGCCAGGTAAGTTATATAGTCTTAAAAATAATATAAAAATTTCATATTCAAAACGTTCATTCAACTTCAGGTAGAAGTAGTGGCGACCCTACTGTAAACATGTTACGGGCATTAGGATACGACAACTCAGGGATGATTTATTTTAAAACAGATATATGTGGCGAATATGAGGTTCTACCCCAAAGAACAAAGTCTGCTAATAAACATATTGAACCTGGTCCCCTGTTTACTTCAAAATTAGAGATCTCCACGAAGAAGTGGGATCACGTGCAAGATTTTAAAAAAGTTGCTGCCCACAGACTGCCATCACTTTTATGAAAATTTAAAAACTAATATATTATGAAGATTTTAGTACTTTTCAATGTAATATGATTATAATTTTTTTTTATTTCCTTCTTTTTTTTGTTTAAAATATGAAGTTCTTTTAAATAACTTTTTGTTCTCGTTAAAAAAAGCTCCAAATCATTTTTTTTTCAGAAAATACAACAACAAAAAGCCCTTACTCATATTAATAAATAAGAATTAAAAAATTTAATAAAAATTGCGTTTTAAAAAAATTTTGTATCAATATTGCATCTTTTTTTTATTTAGTTTTTTCCTCCTCCTGTAAACTATGAAAAACATGAGTTAGGGCCTTTTCCTATTAAGTTAACGATATATAAATTTTTATGTTATGTTTTTATGATAATTTTTTTTGTTTTTTAAAAGAAAAAAATTTTATATATCACTATAAAAAACGTTGCGTGTTTTTGCGGTATATCTTTTTGGGATTTTTTCAAAATTTCACTTTTTTCTGTTTTTGCTCATCTTGTATAGGTAGATACAAGAAAACTTTTTGTTTTTGCTTTCTAAATGTTTTAAATAAATTAATTGTTATTATGTTAAAAATTTTTACTAATGTAAATTATTTCTTATCTATACATATAATAAAACAGCTGGATGAATTATAATAAAATTTTATGAAGACGTACGTACCTTAGTATCGTCGTTCACTTATAGGATATTTTTCCCATAAAAATAATTCATTACCAAGAAAGAGGGAGACAGCAAACGTGGCAGCAACTTTTATTTTTGGCAACGGATAATTTAAAACATTATTTTACACAAATTTTAGATTTTTATATAACTCCTATGTTTCTGAGTAATTACCCAGGGATGGGTACCATTATATAAAGTAATTACATAAACCATATCTAGAGCACTATAAAATTAATAATCGTAAATCAGAATAAGGACGCTGACGAAGTGGTAGGTCGAGTTACTTATTAATAAATTAATTATTCTCAGCTAAATTACATACTATAAGGTAATAAATTACAAAAATTACTTTTATTAATAATATTCTTCTCTTCTACATAAAAGCTTTAAAATTAATATTTTTAGATTTTGCAAACATTTTTTTTAAATTCACATGGACGCTTTGAGGGTTGTGATTGGAGGGATACTTCCCCCTACCTATAAAAATTAAAAAATTTAATTTTTATTGTATTGAGGCGTATGTAATCCATTTCTTTTTATAATTACATTAATTTTGCAAATAATATTTTATGCCACCGCCCACAAAAGGGGGAGGGGCGAAAATTCACATTTTTAAATTTTCAGGTTTAGGTCTTTGAACATTCGCTGACTAAAAAACATAATATTTTACCGATTAATCGAATAAAACTTCAAAAAAAATTTTATTAATCGACCATTTTTTATGTTGTTTTGATATATTATTGTAAATTCAGTTACTCTACAATTCATGAACCAAAAAGTGATTGGTCTAAAAATCGAAAAAGTTTATATGTAATATAAGCTTGCAAGGTTATTAATACTATTTTAGACCATAGTCACTTGTTGGTCTATTAATCGTAAGGGAAATGAATTTACGATAATATGTTAACTGAATTACGTGCAAAACAACATAAAAACGGTTCGAATAATCGAATATTTTTTTAAAGTAAAATATTAGAATGTTTATTTACTATCAAACTGATTCTCTAACAAAAAACGCAAATAATGGAATTGCGTACTTTCTAGAGTTTCAGCATTAAAATTACTTAATAATATTGCAGGCCTGAGTCGGATTTTGGTCATTAAGCCATAAATTGGACGAAATTCAAAAAAAGCTTTATTCACAAAATGTTCTTTCTCGTAATGATGAGAATTCGTATTTTCATGCCTTCAAAAATTAATGAGAGCAACTCAAAGTTTAGTATTAAGGTAAACTTTGAATTTAACTTTGTTTTATCGTGGGTTAAAAGTTTGTATGAACAAAATATTTGTGCCTTTATATCGAGTAAAAAAATTTATATAACTAAATTACGAAAATCACTCAGTTTAGAAGTTTTTGATAAAAAAAAACCCAGACATCTTTTTACAGATTTTTAAAACCATTTTTACAACTTAAATGGAAGGGGCCTGACCGGTTTACATATTAGAAACGAAATTTTAATGCACATCTCAATTTTTAATACTCAGATAATTGAAAATGCGTGGGGAGTGCAAAATATAATACTTTTGCAAATCCCAGATATTTCATGGGTGCGCTAATATCCACTCAAAAACATCATAGCAAAAACAGTCAAAATGGATTCAGGAGACCTTAAAACGTATAAATCCATTAAAATCCCAACATCGATTTTATTACAATTACCTATGCTACGTATGGTATGCCAAAATGATGCGGATAAAGACAATTATGAAAAATTTTAGATCAAGAACTGGTCTAAAATTACAGATTATAGCAAAAAATTAAATCTGCAAGTACGAAAATATTGATTATGGATTATGATGAAAATCTATATAATTTTTACATTAATAAATATTATGTTGGTGAATGAAAACAGGACGTAAATATAATGAATATAATAATGTTTATTTATTTATAAATGTGATTTTAATTAAAAAGTAACAAATATTTTATTGTTGTTTATTGTTTTATTGTGCTTGAGAACTTTTTTAAAAAAAAAAATGCATAAAATTTGCAAAATCTCATCGGTTCTTTATTTGAAACGTTAGATTGGTCCATGACATTTACTTTTTGAAGATAATTTCATTTAAATGTTGACCGCGGCTGCGTCTTAGGTGGTCCATTCGGAAAGTCCAATTTTGGGCAACTTTTTCGAGCATTTCGGCCGGAATAGCCCGAATTTCTTCGGAAATGTTGTCTTCCAAAGCTGGAATAGTTGCTGGCTTATTTCTGTAGACTTTAGACTTGACGTAGCCCCACAAAAAATAGTCTAAAGGCGTCAAATCGCATGATCTTGGTGGCCAACTTACCGGTCCATTTCTTGAGATGAATTGTTCTCCGAAGTTTTCCCTCAAAATGGCCATAGAATCGCGAGCTGTGTGGTATGTAGCGCCATCTTGTTGAAACCACATGTCAACCAAGTTCAGTTGTTCCATTTTTGGCAACAAAAAGTTTGTTAGCATCGAACGATAGCGATCGCCATTCACCGTAACGTTGCGTCCAACAGCATCTTTGAAAAAATACGGTCCAATGATTCTACCAGCGTACAAACCACACCAAACAGTGCATTTTTCGGGATGCATGGGCAGTTCTTTAACGGCTTCTGGTTGCTCTTCACTCCAAATGCGGCAATTTTGCTTATTTACGTAGCCATTCAACCAGAAATGAGCCTCATCTCTGAACAAAATTTGTCACATTTGAACATTTCGAACCGAACACTGATTTTGGTAATAAAATTCAATGATTTGCAAGCGTTGCTCGTTAGTAAGTCTATTCATGATGAAATGTCAAAGCATACTGAGCATCTTTCTCTTTGGCACCATGTCTGAAATCTCACGTGATCTGTCAAATACTAATGCATGAAAATCCTAACCTCAAAAAAATCACCCATTATAAACACCAATTTTATTTGGAAAAAATAATAGCGCTTTTTAAGCAACAATTTTGTCATCGTGAGTGTGATATATTCCGCCGCTTTAAACCCAAGTTGCAGATTTTAAGTCTACATAGAGTCATATCTGTAATGAGAGTTACATAAGAAGAAATAATTAATTGTTGTTATTTATGTACAAAATGTAAAAGTAAAATTAAATTAATAAAAGCCAAGAAATTCCATTCTCAAACGTATGGTTCAATGTTATAAAGGTATTTTCATTTTCGCTTCCTTCGCTTTTGTCAAAATCGATATACAAAAAAAATGTTTGTATTTTTTATATGGAGTTTTACATTTCGATTTCAAACATATGATTAGCTTTACGCCACTGCAATCATCTGTTATAGATTCGACTTGAATATTTTCAATTCAAAATCAAAAAAAAAACAATTCTTAGCTAATGATTATTATGTTGTACTGCTGCTTTTTATAAACTTTTAAGTAAAAAAAAAAAAATGTCAATGACAAACACACGTCGTGTAAAACCAATTTTAGTAAGGGCATAGATATTGGCTTGATTCATCGAGAAAGCTTTGATCTTGCAACTTCTGTATATAATCATTGATCAAAATCCAAGAAAGCATCGACACCTGCTGCCCGTACTGCCAAAGGAACTTGGCGTTAGGGTAGTCACGGTCTCTACATCAGTTACTAAATAAAACCGCTCTGAGATTGTGTTATTCATTAAAATAAATAGAAATAGTTTGCTAATATGAGTTGAAATATTTAATTATTTTTTATTGTTAAATTTTTTATTTTATAAAATTTTTTGGCGACTAATTCTAAAATTTAACAATAAACACATTTATAACTTATATCAGTAACCTCTTTATAACAACGTAACTAGAAATATTTACTAGTAACTATAAAAGAAACAAAACAGCTTCTATCTACTGTTTCGCCAAAACAATTAACGTAATAATCAGAAGCATTTTGAAGACTATCACTGGTACAACTTCAAATGTGATGTCAATATATTTTCTGCAAATTTAAATACTTTTTTTTTTTTTGGAAAAGCAAAGACTGAAAGTAAAGTAAAGTAAAATATAAAAATGACGAAAAAACAACCAAAAAGGTTTTGGTTACTTTTCATATGAATTATTACCCAATTTTGTATGAAGATTTCTTGAGCTATTTTTCATTTATGATTTTGGATGATTTTTCATAGGGTCATTTTGCATGCAGCCTCTAAAACTTCATTTACACCTGACAATGCTGTCATGACAATAATATTAGTTGTCAAATACGCTTCCTAAAGTAGAAGTCCAGAAAATAATTATGAAAATTCACCTAGGTTTGTCGCGAAAAATTAAAAAATAAAACAAATAAAGAAAAAAAAAGGACTTAAAGCGAAAATGCTGGATGCCGTTTATAAGTTATAAACTTATTATATCGTATAGTATATAATAAAGTTTTTCCTTTTTGATTTTTTTTCTTCTATATACATACACGTAAAGCTTTGATTTATGTCCTTTTTTTGACAGTTACAGCCAAAGCTAAATTAGCGCGCTAAGCGCCAACTGACTATGAAAGATTTTCATGGACATACAAAGTGTATGAATCAACGATTTGTAATTTGAAAATCGGATCGTTAAATATTAAAGATCGTTAAGTATTAAAGTTATCTGTATACAAACTGTAATTGTTTTTTTTTTATGAATAAGTAATGCCACTTTAGTTACTTTCTACTTTATCTAGCGATTTTGTCTCTATTTTGCGCTTTCAAATTATTGGCTTTTATTAAACAAAATAAGGTAACATTACTGTTCATGAGAGAGCGTTGCTCTCTTTTTCGGTTTGACATTGTAACGTCAGATTAGGGGATTTATCCCCAAATCGGGGATTTTTATTTGCAAATGGTGATTAAAAATTTGGTTTGGGGATTGGGGAATTCGTTGAGGATAATTGAAATATTTTGAGGATTTTTTTGGGGATTCTTATTTTGATGACTGATAAATGAAGATGAAAAAGTAGTGACGGAAATTATTTAAGAAAACAAAAGTTACTTCAATGAATTTATTAGGGAGGAAATGGAACTTGCTTACGATTTTAAGAAAGAACTGAAATCTGCAGATGCTCCACTGTCATTAATCAAATACTTGCATTGTTTTTAGACCTCAATTTGCATACGAACTTCAAAGCTTGTCTTATTTCGTGAAAGAAACTAGTAAAATATTAAATAAATTTGCAAAATTAGTTGCTCGAATCTTTGTTTAAGAATAATACACATATGGAACGTTTTTGTTTCGAAATGACCTGAGGAAACATTTTTCGGTTTCAGCACAACATCGGCTACAGCGTGGTGATAGGGCCTTATTTTGGTTGTACCCCTAATGTACATATTAAACTTATTTTGTTTTTTTTTTTTTTTTTTTGTAAAGCCTAGTACATTGTTCGCATTTGTGAAAAATGTTGAGCAACATTTTTCAATGTTTTTCCACAGTAAAAATAGAGTACTACTTCTGCAACATTTTTTCATGACATTTTCATACAAACTTTGTATGTATGCAGTTTGACAGCATTCCGCATGAAAAACTAAACAGAGTACCAGGCTTAAGACAACACTACTTGCTAAGATTTTCGCTTGTCTGGATGAAACACCCAGAGTCTTTGGTGGGAATCGAACACGCAACCCCCAAGCACCAATCAGTCACTCTACCAATCAGTCTATCGAAATTTGTTGTAACCCTTTTACTCAATCCAACCCCAGAAATTGTGAGATAAAAACTCAATCAACTTGTATAATTTTATTTCAATAAAAATATACAGCTTAATGTATTTATGTGGTAATTTAAATTTGGGAAATTTAATTTTTTCGGGATGTAAATTTTAAAATTGGGGATGCAATTCGTAATATTTTCGCTAGAATTAAACAAAAATAATTTGTTGGTTTGAAATGAAATTTTTACCGATTTTTCCACAAATAGTTACCAATCTTTCTACATCTTTTTTATCTAAAACAATAGTTCCATTTTGTTGTCGTAAAGATATTTCCACAGTTTCGGATTTTTTATTTTGTCGCGCCATAGTTACGGTAAACAACAATGTCCACAGGAGTAACAGCAAAAGAATATTGATTAAAAATTGACAATGACTACGTCGTCCATATTTACTATTTGCAAGTTTCATTGGAAATAAAATACACTTTATTTTAAGTTTGATCTAAATCTATAAGCGAAGAAAAATATTTTAACTTATCATTAATATAATTGAATGATTAGTTTTTTATAATATTTACTGTATCTTTAGGTGTTAGGAAAAATAAAACATATTTTCATTTCTTGAGCATAAGAATCTGGGTTTTTATTCAGAAAATTTAAAAAAGTCCACTGACGATCTGGGTAAGCACCAGTGAAATAGCTATATGCTATATGGATATGCTTTCCAATAGTAATCTGTTTGAATTACTATATGATAATAAATTTAAAAAAGGAATTATGCGGTATAAGAAATAAATAATAAAACATAGTTTCTTATATGTAAGTCAAATGTCATTTAGGATATTACTCATTAGCTGGTCAGGATGCAGTTCAAACTTATTTATTTATAAAAATGTTGCCCTATGCTCGCAAAGAAATGCATGGTTACAGCAATCATAATCTAAGAGCAACATATTAAGATTGAGTTATATAATATTAACATTGTTATGTTAGAACCACAATATTGTTTATCTTAAAAATAAAATTGTAAAGTATGACCATAATTATGATTAAATAAAAACATATTATAAAATAATATGACCATAATA
Organism: Phasia obesa; assembly: GCA_949628195.1. Lineage (NCBI taxonomy): Eukaryota > Metazoa > Arthropoda > Insecta > Diptera > Tachinidae > Phasia > Phasia obesa. The sequence goes on from CATIVE010000472.1 coordinate 26,430, forward strand.
TAAACAGTTTTTTTACATAAGGATCAATTATAAACAAAATACACAGATAATTATTTTTGGGTATAGTAACCATTTAATGATCATTTATTAACAAAAATTTATTAAAGTACTTTAAATTTTGCTAAGATTTGAGAACTTATTTTTAGTTCACATAATTTGAAGATACAATAAATAAATAAATAATATGAAAAAATCAAAAACAAAATATTGTTTATAGTGACCATAGTACTGTTTGAAACAACAATAAATTGCTTATCGCAACCATTAATTGTTACAAAGAGCATAAAATGGTTTTGGCAATTTAAACACTGAACGGGTGCTGATAGCTTATGTGGTTCCTCTACACTTATCCTGCCGTGTAACAGATATTTTAGATTATAAATGGGGTGCGTTTTGTTCTTCTTCAATCTAATATACCCAGGTTCCGTTCAACGCGAAATAGAGGTTGAGGGACACGCTCTCGATTTCTGAGATTGTCAACGCTTTTAACCTTAAATCCTGCTTTTTGGAGGCCAGCTCTTATTTCTACTGGATCAACATATGAGTCTACACCTTTGATAACTACCTGTAGGCCTTTGCTACTCTTCAGCTGAGAGGTATAAAAGTTCTTTTTGCAGCTTTAAAACTCCTTTACTACTTTACGATAACTACTTTCATCTATAAATTGAATTTTAGTTTCATCGATGTTACCACGCTCAATTGGAATTACATAGAATGAGTTTTCCCCGATATCTGAAATTAACTTATTTATTAATTCATTCGAATTTTTATCCCTTAAAAAAATTGGTGGTGGTTTAAACGACTTGGGTGCCGTTTTAGGTTCACTTGTTTTGCTATCTAAAATAGCAAAACGATTTTGGGAACTTATTATGTTAGCCTCCTAATCCTTAGGTACTTTACACATTGGTGCAATCTGCGAAGATTTAGGGCTTCCCACTTGTGTCTTGGGTTTTTCTACACTATCCATATTAGTTTTGGTAACACCGTGTTCAGAAGGCGACTTGTTTGTAGTTAGTTTATTGTCATCGCTTAGCAAAAGCGATGAACAAGATTGGGCATGTATAAAGATAATAAATGAACTAGATTGCTCTACTCTTTATTAACCAGGAAGTCCAAACTCAGCATTCTTAATAAAAATTTGATATTCAAATCTATATTTCATACAATATTGTTGTGTGCCATCTCAGTTTGGTCTACATCAGCAGATGACCACATAAAAAATTGCAAGTTACTTAAAATGAACTGTTAAAAATAATATAAAAATTTGCCTTGGCATTACTCTACACAACGACTGCACACCAGTGTTGTCATATTAGGGTATCTTCCCCTAAATTTAGGGACTTTTTCCCGTTGGGGGGTGAATATAGGGCTCAACAATTTTTAGGGGAAAATTTAGGGGTTAAAAAGAATATGTTATTTCTACTTTTTGGAACCAATAAATGAACAAATTTCCATACATATGTGTAACAAACTATACTATTTCAGCAATGGAAATGTTTCATAAAGCTTGTTATTTTGTTATGCATGTAGCACGTCAGGACAAAACTGCAAAGCTGGGACAGAAGTAACGATCTCTACAAGGCATATTTATATCAGGTGAACTTACTGGGTGGGGATAAAATGTTGATAGGAAAATTTAAAATTATTTGTATATGGAGTTTCACATTTTAAAGATATTTTTCCCTTAAAATATCGCAATCATATATTGTTGCTGAGAACATACACGTAGAGAAAAAACACTACGTGTAGAAATAAAATGCTTTATTATTTTAAAATTATTTAATGGAATAATGTTTTTTGACACGCCAAATACAACAGTTTCTATGAAAAAAAATTTCTTGCATTCTAGAAAATGTTCTAACAAGTAATGAAAACCCAAAATACAATTTTGCCATTCTTCACTTTTCTATCAAACGTGATTTTTACTAATTACACTGTGAGACAAATGGTAGGGGTCAGTGATCGGGATGGGATGAAACCAACGGGAAAGTTATATCGATAAAAAAGAATTTATACGGCGTTTCGCTGGGTCACGTCTAGGAATCAAGATATAATAATTTGAAGTTAGTAACTATCATATAGGGGAAATTGTCACCTTTGGTGGTCTTTTTTTTTACATAACTCGAGAACCACTAGTCCGATTTTACTGAAACAAATTTAAAAAATTAGGAATTACAATTCCTTTAATCTGGGGGATTATTATGTAATTCGATTCGAAAAAAAAAAATTACGAATTCGTACAACTTGAATTATGCAGTACGATTATCGGAAATTTATTTACTAATGTTCGAAGTACATTTTCGAACCGTACGTTTTTATTCCCCATACGAAAATCAAAAAGTACATTTTCGGAAATCAAATTATGTAATTCGAAGGCAAATGACAAATACGTTAAAACGTTCGTATTTTATTCGGAAGCTATTTTGTTGTCGAAGAAAATAAAACATGTAAATCTTGTGATAAAAACCCATAAAACACATCAATTATAAGTTCTGTAATACTTTGATTTAAAGATTTACATTAATAATTTCTAAAGGAGTGGATTTTCATGCATATGTATGTAAAACATAACACAAGCAAATTCATATAGTTGTAGATTTTATGATAAACATATCAAGTTATTACAAAAGCAAACCAAAGAAATTGGAGATTTAAAAAATTCTTCAGCTAAAGTTATGAAAACATTGTTTTTTATTTGTTTTAAATATAATTGTGATTTTTATTTATAAACCTTTATTAACTTAATGTTTATTGGTTAATTTATTAAACCTGTTCCGGTAGTATTTCTCAATAATTTTTTTATCCTCTTTAAGTTTAAACTTTTCTTCGTTTTTTTTTCTTTGATGTCTAAACACACACAACTTCTGACAACTTTGACATTAATGCCAATTTTTTTATTAGGACAAAATTTGGCATCACTTGTTTTTGTCCTTTTTTACGCAATACAACCATGCATCATATTCGAACGAATTAGATAATACGATTTTACTTTCGAATCGGAAATTTGTTTCGAAAGGTTTTGCTTTTCGAATCGAATTACGTAATAACCCCCCTGTTCATACAACATTTCGCTACATAAGCAACAGTTTCGCAGTTATAAATAAATGTATGAAGAAAAAAACTGTTTTTTGCCTAAAAAATTGAATTTTTTTATTTTTAATACATAAAAAATCCAAAACGGTAAAAAAAGTGTCAAGTTCTATTACTTTCACGTAAAGTCACATAACCTTTAAACAAAATGAGACATAGAATGTAATAGAACTTGACACTTTAGCTTAAAATATACTGCTTTGATAACTAAAAGATGTCTTAAAGTGTGCAGTACCTTTTATTGCCTTTTCTCCACTATCTCTTGGAAATAAGATATTTTTTCTTTTTAACTATCCTATGTTGGAATCAGGATACTACTACAGGATCTGGTAGTTTTTACGTGAAGCAACACAAAAGAAAACGACAGATAGATAGATAGGAAATGAGTTACTGTTTTATTATATGTATAGTCAATTCGGATGTTTGTTCGTTTAGATGAGCAATGGTTATTTTGAAGAAGAATACAACACCATATGTTACAGAGAGGAAGTGTGAAAAAGTTATACATACTTAAGCACAAAAGGTTGGTTCTGTCTCATTTTCTTCTTTTGAGTGGCGAAGTGTTTTCTAACTATGTGTTTTAAAAATCTTTATTCAAAATATTCTTATGCTTTGATTTAATTGATCACCAGTTAGCTATCGCTGTTTAAAATATAAATTAATATAAAATATAATTATATAAATTATATAAATTAAACATGTTCGATTACCATACTCGCATCCCTCCAACGTTATGGTTTTTTTACCCTTCACCACAGGTGGAAAGGGTGTATATATAAGTTTGTCAATCCGTGTGTAGTTTCTACAATATTCATTTCTGATACCATATTTTCGAAAATTTTAGGATTGCAATTCAGCAACATCGGATCATTGCTTTGGAGACTGCGGGCGTTTTTTTCATTTTTTCGGCTTAAATGATTCTCATTTGATTTTTTTTTATCAAATTAATATTAGACCGCGACGTGTAGATCGCAAGGAGCGCGTATAGATATCGGGGGATTTTTGTTTGTTTTTAGGTTGGTAGAGTTTTAATTTAGAAATTAAAGTTGGAAATTAAAGGGTGTACCTAAAGTTAGTGATATTTGATCTATATAACCTTATCTTTTGAACGCTTATAGATAAACAATTGAAATTTCAACAAAGCAAATATTACTAGTCTACAATAAAAAGTACAAAAAAAGCTGACGTAATTTGACTAAAGACTAGGCCGTATAGGCCTAGTCTTTTGAACCCTTATAGATAGAAATTTGATATTACACAGAGCGTGTATTGTTATGTCAGCTATAAGAATTATATAATTGGAAATGAAAGGGTGTCCCGATAGTTAATGAAATTTGATGTATGCCCTATCTTTTCAGCCGTACCCACGGGGGTTCTAATTGTCACTGCAGGAATGGCAAATGCTTTGATGCGGTTCACTCGGGAAAAATAGGGGCACCAGACGCTAGGGTTCCTAGAACCTAAATCTGGAAGAAAAAGTCTGTGTGTTAAAACATACGGGTTCTCTTCGAGGCCCGACCAGTGCCCAATGGACTGGTACCACGGGAATCGGTAGCCCCACAGAGACCCTATCCTCTCTGTGACCGGTTGTTGGTGAGGTCACCTTCGGAGGTACACGTGGTGGTTGTGTTTTAAGATCGATTTATGTAGGTATGGTGCACGGTCGATCAAGTGTGCTATTGCACTCTCAACAGACGGAGTTTGGATAGTCTCCAAACCCCTAAGAAAGAGGCTATAATATGGATCTAGGCTTGCCTTGGATAAGGCTTGCCATATTATATAAATTGCTACTCATTGTGACTGTATCACACACAAATTGCGATTGGTGGCAATCGTAAAGTGTTGTTATACTACACAATGGGGGCGCTAGTCTACGCTTAAGTTTCACTCGGTGGTAAACCACCGTGAGATTAGGCCAACTAGACAGGTACTCATGTTAATCTGTATTACATCTTTTGAGCCGTTTTAGATAGACAACTGAAATTTACACATAATAATTATTACAATTTTTTTTTCATTGTTGTAGTAAGATGGTGGTAGATATGATATTTTAATGATTTTTCTTTGCCTAAAACTGAGTTAATGTACTTAGAATATTCCTTTTATTTTTAAAATATGTTTTTGAATTTTACTAAATTTTAATATATTTGGATCTGCGGCATTTAGCTTTGCGGCACCTCTTATCCTACTCCAATCGTCTTCAAACTTTACAATTGACTTAACAATAGCAAATGCAAGTTTTATCGCTATTACATATTGAAATTGAAATAAATATTTTTTCCTTCCACCCTACTGTACATGGGTGTATAAATCAAATCACTGTGGTGAAGGGTATAGAAGTTTCAGCACGGCCGAATATAGCACTTTTACTTGTTTTATTTTATAATATAGTCGCGCATTGTTGTTGCGTTGGCCAAAGGCAGTAAAGTACAACTTCAAATTCAAACCCAAATAAATCTGGACATTATAAATATAACTACTATAATATAACTACTGTCATTAATAAATCTCTACTAACTAATTGCTGACTTATGAATTTTGTGGGTTTAACAAATGTTAAACAAAGTGGTGTGGAAATAATTTTTGGTTCAACCATAGCCATTAGTAAACTAATAAGTATTATGAATTTGGGCCTTATAATATACTTTGAAGTACGGAGATTTCAAAGGTGCCAGTAACTTAATTTTTGCTTAAGTCGACTTAATCACTTATTCCTGATTGCCACAGATATAATAAAACTGTGATTTTCTGCCTGTTTGTGTTCGCATCACGTAAAAACTACTGGATGAATTGTAATAAAATTTTACGAAGAGGTTCCCTAGTATCGTGTTTCAAATATAGGTTATTTTTTCCGTAAAAATATTTCATTACCAAGAAAGAGGGAGAACAAGTAGTGCGAGTACACAATTTTACCGATTCAATAATACTGCAAACTTGGTAGCAACTTTGATTTTTGGCAACGGGTAATTTTAAACACTATTTGCAGTACTCTACAATAATTTTGGAATTTTATACAAATGTTAGATTTTTATATAAAGCCTATGTTTCTGAGTAATTACCCTGGAATGGGTACCTTTATATAAAGTAATTACATAAACCATATCTAGAGCACTATAAAATTAAGAATCTTAAAGTGGATTATTTTAAAAGCAAAAAAAGGACGCTGACGACGTGGCGGGCACAGCTAGTTATTAATAAATTAATTATTTTCAGCTAAATTACATACTATAAGGTAATAAATTATAAAAATTACTTTTATTAATATTATTCTTCTCTTCGACATAAAGCTTAAAAATTAATATTTTTGGATTTTAGCAAAAAAACTTTTTTTTTAATTCACATGGACGCTTTGAGGGTTGTGATTGGAGGGATCTTCCCCCATTTCTTTTAATATTTACATTATTTTTGCAAATAATATTTTATTTCACCGCCCACAAAAGGGGGAGGGGCGAAAAATGGAATTTTAGAATCTTTGAACATTCACTCACTATAAAAGTTGGGAAAAATGAAAAAAAATTAATTTTGCAGAGGTAGGATTAGTTCTTCTAAGGGGAACTTTTTTCTCGTTGGTATGGTTTTTCTTATTTTAAAGCCTTTGACCATAACAGATTCTTCTACATAGTTTCATTAACCTAGGGGCATTCAGTAAATTTTTAGAGCCAAGATAAACTTAAAAAATAATGTCCGGCTAGATTGGTAAAATACCCATATGTGTGTCTTAAAAAATATATAATTTATGCAAACCACCATATCTAGAAGTTTCCCAAAAATCTATATTTTAAAATATACTTCACAAAAAAAATCATATATTTTACTAAAAAATATTTCACCAAAAAATGAAAATTGAAAAAAAAATCAAAAACCTATATAAATTACAAAAGTTTGACGGAAAGCTATAGCTGTCTACACAAATAGACCGATCTTACTTAAGTTTTTACAGTTCGTTACTAGCTATTTGGTAGGTATAAAAGGGTATTTATTTGTTTGCATAGTGGGCGTGGCACTTCAAACACAGAGTAAATATTGGGTTGGCAACTAAGAGATTGCCGATTTTGTAGATAGATGGACTTTACACTTTCCTTTGTTTTGTTGACGCATCTAAACAACATTTGTCTTGTTTGTTTGGTCTTCAAGTACAAAAATTATATCGATTGATGCTTTTGTTTTGTTTTTATCCCAAATTAAAAATTGAAGAACAGGCCATTGTCATAGCACAACACAAGATATTGTAGAGAACCTCATTGTATCGCATGGATATAGTTTAATAAAATTATACTCGTATTTTCGCTAAATGAACTTGTTTGTCGTTTTTATAATAAATTGCTTGAGTAAGCAATTTAAAGAATTCTTTTTTAATTTATTTATTAATTTATTAATTTTGTGGAATATTATATGAAAATTAAAAATCTTAAAGGACGATTATTTTGCAAAATTCCATTCCTATTTGTATTTTATTTATTAAGGCTTTTCCCTACTAGCACACTACCTACTAGCCCACCGAGGCACTTTGATTCCCTTTTCCGGGAAAGCTGAAATTTTTCTGAAATTAGCCGATGATATTGTTTCACTCTACAAATCGGTCGCAAAATTATTGGGAAATGTACAAAAAATCCCGCAAAATAATTTAAATGGAGATTATCTGATGATTTACTCTTTGCTTGGATATATTAGACAACGATCCGAAGCATAAACATCGAGTCGTTAAATCTTGGTTTGGGTTGAAAAATTAAGGGTTCTTGAGTGGCCAGCTCAAATGCCGGACCTAAAACCCCTCAAAAAAACCCCAAATAAGCAGACTTTTAACACTTTTCACACATTTCGATTTATATTCATTCAATGTATCAGTTTCATTACTCACACTTCACTGTTTGTATTCATTCATTCACCGCACTTCACTGTAAGAAACTAATTTTCGAATTTACGACTTATCTTGCATCGAGGGTTCTCTTAAATGTCGAACAATGATCTGAGATATTTTTCAGATCATTCATACATTCCAGAGTGTTCCAGGATGTTTTAGAATGTTGTATATTGCTTCTTGATAGTACCGGTCCCGTTGATAGTACCTTTAAAATGTATATATGTATGTATAAATTGGTTAGATTTATAATGAAATGCGAGTATCTTCCTGGAAGTCAGAAAACTATATATTTTAAAGTTTGCTAAAAAAGCCATATTTAATATTTATTTAATTATTTAATATTACAGATTGATGAGAAGCCCACATTTTTATCTTGGTTATTAATTTTCATGGCAAAATAATCTACATATGTACGTGTATGTACATAAATTTGAAATCGTGACTTTATATAATATTTTTTTTGTATTCTGGAAAATTTTAAATTTTTTTTCTTTATCTTGTTTGTGAAGAATTAAGCAAATTAGTTCACATGTTTTAAGTGTTGTCTCTCTAAAGAACTTCATTATATTTTTATTAAGGAAAAGATTATTTTTTTTTATTTATTTATATGGGCATTTCCACAGGTAGGTCTACGCTAAGCGAAAAATTAAAAGTTAACCAAGTTTTTTCTTTCTTTTATTATCGAAGAGAAATGTCCAAGATTAACTGAATGTTCAAAACTTTTCTTAGACGCCATTGCGAGATACTGGGCTGCAAAGTTCAAGATCTCATTTTGGTTAGTTCTGTTGTTTTTCTAAGGGTATCTTCTTTTTTACAATTCACACATTTTTAGAAATTGCCAATAGCTAAAGTTAGGTTTTAATCGGACCGATTAGTGTTTCTCGTTATAAGCTAAAGATAACCTTTAGCTACCACGTACTTAAAAGGCAAGTTATAGTAATTAGAAAGGCAAAATTAGAAACTAGAAAGGATCTCATTGCACTCGACAACCAGTCGAGTGTGAGGTAGGTGAACGTATACTCCAAACTAGTGCTGAAATGTGTTTTAAAACTTGACTGTGAATTTCTGTGGACCAGAACCCCAAAGTAGCGCTGGGTAATGGCATACAGCGAGCTAAAGTTTTGCAATGGGGAACTCAGTAGAACTGAAAAGGTGGATGGAGGTCACTACGTTTACGAGCCTGCCTACACTGTGTTCAAAGAGCCCATGGGCTGGAAGGCCAGTAAGGTGCTCAGATATGGTAGAAATACCTTAAGCTGGATAACTGCGTTGGTGACAGGTCATGGAAACTTTAAGTATCATCTAGTTAAGATGATAATCGAAGAAGTGAGATTCTTGTAGACTGTGCCTAGAAGAGGCTGAGGCAGCAGCGCTCACTGTGTGTGAATGTCCAGCACTGGCTAGCATAAGTCTCAGGACAACTGGTAGAAGCTTGTTAAATGTGGATGCAATGGGGGACCTGAGCCTTGACCAAATGCTAGCGATCACTACAGACTGCGTAATGAGAAAGAAGGCCTACAGTTACCAGTCGACAGTCTGAAATCACTAAAGTCAGATTAAAGGCTGGTTGTGGCACGTGACTCAATGAAAGTAGTTTGCGTAAATTACACTTCGGTTGCCAGTAACCACACAGGGCGGAAGTGGATCGAAAAGGGATCCATTATGGAAGTGGTCTGCTTCGATATTCCCCCTACATTAATAATAATATAGTAACTAGACTTAGCCTCGATATTAAAGCTAAGAGTTATTGTGAATTTGCACTCTTACCCAGGGGTGTAAAGTTTTTTTCTCAAAAAAAATCGTAAAAATTATAAAATAAAATCGTCAAAATCGTCATAGGCATTTAAAGCATTCACATTAAAAATGTCATAAAATATATTTAATTTTTTATGTAAATATATTTTATCTCTTAAATTATAATAACTAGACACGTGAAATTCACAAAAGGTGTATTATCATAGGCGCTATAAAAAAGTAATAAAATAAAGATAGCAATTAAATAGTATTCCAATAAAAACGTGTTTTTACGTAAATAAATGGCTTTATTTCGGAACCTTAATATGCGAACCTTGAACCTTGTATTATTAAATGTATATATTGTACTGTGGTACGGAACCTGTTGTGAGTCCGACTTGTACTTGGCTGATTTATTATATAACTAGCTGTGCCCACAGACGTTATGTGCGTCCTAACAATATTTTTTTCGTATTTTGACAGTTAAGACAGTAAGTAGTCTTTTGGGCTAATTATGGTCATTAAAAATTAAATGTAAATAAACTATACTTCATCTTTCACTCAACGTTTCGTCGATAAGGTTGTCGACTTCTTCAGGAGCAGTTTAGATTTTATTAAATTCTTTTGAAGAAAGTTTTTCTTATACATATGTTCATATTTAAGAAAATATAACTAAAGCTTGACTTACGGTTTAGTTTACATCAGAATCATATATTCAGTTATCATTATTAAAATTAATGAACAACACGACACAAAATTAAAAATAATAAATAAAATACATAATTAAAGTAAACAAATCACAACTTCAACTTCAGAACTATTACTTTTGGGGTATTGCGGGAGAATATTGCAGTTTTGTTTGCTCCTTATCTTCTTTTGTATTAAGAGCTTTCGATAAACGTTGTTGTATTCTTAGGCTCTCTAATGTATATCTCTTATTCTCTGATTTTTCTTTGTCCAGTAAATTGTTTTATTTACATTTAATTTTTAATGACCATAATTAGCCCAAAAGACTACTTACTGTCTTAACTGTCAAAATATTTAAATAATATTGGTCACAAAAAATCACAAAAATAATATAAATAATTTTTTCGATTTCTCTATGAAAGTAATCCACACGAAATTTTAAGACTCTTACGTATTTACGTATTTATATAATTATCCCTAGATAAAATTCTAAAATTTATATAAAATCCTATATAAAATTTTGTAAAATACAGACATTGCTTAAAATATACTCCTGTTTATGCGATGTAAAGACATCATTATAAATCCGCGTCTAAAATAGTATTTTAAAAGTACCAAACCAAGAGCCCATGACGACGCACAGAGGGGTATTTTGCCAATCTAGCCGGACATTAGGCAAAAAATTAATTTTGAGAAATGTAAAAATTTAAGTACGCAGCTCGACAGACAACAAAATTCTGCATCGTATAGGCCTTTGCTTGGGATTTGTCGTTATGGGACATTGTTAAATTCAGGAAAGTTGAGTATATCGTATACGTTTTTATAGACTTTAAACGAATTTGAGAGGTTTGCAATATATTTTTTGGTGGCTAAACGAATAAAGATTTTGTATTGATTTTTTGTTCTGAGAAAGGCTTTATTAGTAGCTACTTACGTTAATTTTTAGAAATTTTTTTTTAACTTTTAATGATAAAAAATTTTGTTCGAAATTAAAAAAAAAGTTTTTTTTTGTCAAAAAAAAAAAAAAAAAAAAAAACGTGTGAAGCTTTTTAAGAGTTATCTTCATCGCGATCCTAAAAATGTTATATATCACTACAAAATTTATACTGTAAAAAAAACTGCGCATTTTTGCGCCATTTTTTTTTGCGATTTTTTTAAAATTTTACCTTTTTATGTTTTTTCTTATCTTGGATAGGTAAATACGAGTAAGAAACCCTTGTATATTCATAATATGTTTTGGTTTTTAATAACTGAAGGTAAATGTTTTTTATTTAAATCATTACATCGAACACTGTTATTAGCTGTACAAAAAACAATTTAAATATCAAAATATAGACGTAGATGCCCTTTCTTTTGGAATATCTACTTTACACGCCAGAATTCGCCTATTTGAGAGCATATTACACCTGTCATATAAGCTGACAGTGAAAAAATGGCAAATAAAATCTGATGCGTGCAAAGCCATTGGTAACGCGAGGAAAAAAAATATCCAAGAAATATTTAGAAGTGAATTAGGCCTAATAGTGGGTATACCGAAAGCTGGATTTGGAAACACCAACGATGGTAACAGCAGAAAATTTTTTTTCAATCCTGAATTAGCAGCAGAAATAACTGGAATTGAGTTTGATTTCATATACCGAAGGTTATTATTGAAGTAATATAAAGTGGTCACAAAAACAAAATGCACGAATTTGCGGATTATTGCTTAGATACTGCAAAACTTTACTTTTCACTTTATTAGTGGCATCCTATGACACTTACACTTACGCTGAGCGCGAAACAAACATTTCCGGCTTTACAGGCAGAATTTTGCTAAGTTCTGACCCACTCTTTACTAGACCCACTTAAAAAAAAGGTCATTACCTTTTACGAAAGAAGCAATTTCTTATATGCTTCCATCTGTACTTAATGCTGCAAAGCATTCAGATTCGGAAGAGGTCTTTGAAGAATCAGACGAAGAAGTACCCTGGCACTCACCATCATCTTAGTGCAAAGCAGAAGTTGTTTTATATAAATTAATTGTTATAATTTTAAATAAAATTTATCGTTACAATCATAAATAAGTTATTACTATGAATAAATTAATTATTTTCCGATAAATAAAATACTTTTAAGTAACAAATTACAAAAATATTTTTTTAATAATATTCTTGGGAGGCGGGGACTGGTTTGCATTGGAAAGCTTAAAAATGAATATTTTTAGGAAATTGGCAAAAAACAAAAAAAAAAAATTTTTTTCACAGGGACGTTTTGGGTGTGGGATTGGTGGAATAACTCCCCCTGCCCATGAAAATGAATTTTTATGGTTTTTAAAAGTATGTAATCTATTTCTTTTAATAATTTCATTATTTTTTCAAATAATTTTTTATTTCACCGCCTACAAAAGGGGCGGGGCTAAAATAGCATTTAAGAATCTCTTGAGTCCAACTTTAAGTTTTTGAACATTGTTTGACCTCAAAAGTTGTAATTGCTAAACAAAATAACTGGAAAATCAAAAAAAACTTGAATTTTTCAGAGGTAGGATTAGTTCTTCCAAGGGGAACTTTTTTCTCCTTGATCCGATTTTTCCTATTTTATAGCTTTGACAGCCTATGACCACATCAGATTTTTCTGCAAAGTTTCATTAACCTAGGGGCACTCAGTACATATTTAGAGCCAATTTAAAAAAATTGGCAAAATACCCCTATGTGCGACGGTCTCCACCGAAAGGTATGACAACAATATTTCATTTTTTGTTTATACATATATAAATTTGCAATTTACAATTTTGTGACATTTTCTTTTGTTGAATAAAATAGAAATTAGCCTAAGTTGACGACAGCCACAACGTTTCATTTTTGACAGTTTGTAGTCGGTATTCTGATAATGTCTATGTGTTTAATGCACCTAAGTTTTAAAACAGAGATATCATATATTAAAAAATCAAACGCATTTAAAAAAATATGTTACTCTATATACACACATACATACATATGTATATTCTTAATATTAAATATATGTTATGTTACAGTCATGATTATCATTTTCAAAGAAATATTGAAATTTTTGTTTTAATTTTTCGAAAATTGTGTGTAAAAATTTTTTGTAAAAATATTTTTTTAAAATTTTTTTGTAAAATTTTATTCGAAAATTTTTTGGAAAATTTTTTAAAAAAATTTTTTTTCGAATATTTTTCTGTAAAATATATTTTTAAAAATGTTTTGTAAATTTTTTTGTAAAAATTTTTTTTTTGGAAATTTTTAAAAAAAATTTTTTTTTTAAATTTTAAAAAAAATTTTTTTTGTTAAATTTAGGACCTTTCTGCAGTCTATATTGAGTTAGAATGGTCAGACTAAAGCAAAAAAAAAATCCTTACAAAAAAAAAAATTTCCTCATATTGACACATGGGGGGTCCTTTAACTGCTCCTATTTATCAGTGGGTACCCTGTGGGTCCATTGGCTACCTCTATGTGTATTGCTTTCTATTAAGGTCACTAATACAAATCAAAGCAGAAAAACCCTACCAATCTAAAAACAAACAAAAATCGCCCCTCGCAGGGGGTTATTGATTCCCCGAGATCTGTATGCACTCTTTGCGATCTACCTGTCGCAGTCTAATATTTATTTGAGAAAAAAAGGCAAAACAGAATCATTAAAGCTAAAAAAAATTAAGAAAAAACCTGAAAAAACGTGAAAAAAATATAGGTGGGCGTGGTTTTTGGCCCGTAGCCTCCAAAGGAATGATCCGATGTTGCTGAATTGTAATACCAAAATTTTCGAAACTATGCCTGACAGATTGGTGTGCTTAAATTTTTTGTATCTCTTCTGGTGCCTTGGCAATTGACATTACCATACTAACACGGACAGACGGACAGACGGATAGACGGACAGACGGACAGACGGACATCGCTTAATCAACTTCTCTATGTATAAGGATCCAGAATATATATACTTTATGGGGTCGGAAATGAATATTGTAGAAATTACACACGGAATGACAAATTTATATATACCCTTTCCACCTGTGGTGAAGGGTATAAAAATATGTTACTCAATATACACACATACATACATACATATGTATATTCTTAATATTAAATATACATATGTTATGTTACAGTCATGATTTTCATTTTCAAAGAAATATTGAAATTTTTGTTTTAATTTTTCAAAAGTCGTTTGTAAAAATTTTCTGTAAAAATATTTTTTTTAAAAATTTTTGTAAAATTTTATTCGAAAATATTTTGGAAAGTTTTTTACAAATATTTTTTTCGAATATTTTTCTGTAAAAATATCTTTTTGAAAATATAAAAAAAATTTTAATTTTTTTTTTTATTAATTTTTTTTTAATTTTATTGAATTTTTTTTTTTGTTAAATTTAGGACATTTCGGTAAGCACATAATTTCACGTTTTGGGCCTGTCGATTGGCCACCAAGATCGTGTGGTATCACACCGTTAGACTTTTTTCTGTGGGGATATGTAAAGTTTATGCGAACAAACCCGCTTGGATTCAGGCCTTGGAGGAAAACACAACGCGTGTCATTTGCCAGTCACCAGTCGAAATGCTCGAACGAGTTATCGAAAATTGGACTTAACGGACAGCAACAGCCAACATTTGGCATAAATGTCAAAGAATGTTCTTTCTTTGAATTTTCTGTGTTTTTTTTTTTTTTGTGAAATAAGTATAGGAACTAGCTCTTTCCCCCAACAAATAAATTGCATTTTTATTAAAAAACGTTATGGGTAATTAGCATAATATTAAATAATTAATATTTAAATTCCCAAAAATTTTATTAATAAAACTTTTCTTAATTAGACTATATATAACTGCCCCGAAAAGTTTCAAAAGTCTATATCAACTTCTTCTTTTTTTTCCCATCGTTATATGAAAACAAACAAAGCACTGTACATCGCGCGCACAGCTAGTCATAAATATAAGCAAGTTAGATTAATCTTATAAATATTTTTCGATATTTTTATTCATGTGTAAATTTAGCCTAATTTGCTATTTTAACTAACATTTTACAGACCTACCTAAATTAGAGACTGCCAATGCGAGCTTAACATTTAACTTTAAAGTGATACACCCAAATAAAAGCACCAGTGCTTTGTCTAATATAATGAAGAATAATTTGGGTATGCCACTACAGAGTTAAAGGGAATATCTACCATGACTGAGCTCAACTCTCTATTTTAGGAAGGTCTATTGGAGTATAGGGTACTCCTATCTGCTTTAGGCCCATTATTATAACTTACCAATAGCTAAAGTTAGCACTTTATAGGAGATATAAGTAGTTTTTGGTTATGACAAATGAGCTAAAAATAATCTGTAACTATCAAGTACTTTAAGGCAATATATAGTAACGAGTCTTAGCAATATTAAATTATCTTAATCTCACTTACATTTCGATTACTAACACAAGTAATGTGTATGTAAGTGGACAATCCCAAATTAAGAAATCAAAAAATTTATCATTTTTAGGTCGACATTATTCTCTAAAGTGCTGCCCACTATTATCGATCTAGTTATTTTTGGTTTTATTTGTTGGAACAAGTTTCTGCTGTTTTAGACCGATATTGGACTCGGTTACTAGTTGGCATGTCTGAAGTATACAATAAGTATAAAAAGGGCCCCAATATCCTACCTTTGAAAACTCCGGCTTCAATTGGCTGTGCTGAACTCGAAAAATCACCTTCTTTGACAATGAGTTTTCGATCGGATAAATAACTATTAAACAGTTTATATGATCTAATGAAAGAAAACAAAAAATTGTCGAAAATGGTGCAAAGATCCGAGGTTTCGAGAGGGTGCATTAAGGTTTACTGCATACTTTGGGGGTGTGAATTAAAAAAAAAGAGCAGGGCAGTCGTTGGGACTGCCAATAGAAGTGAGAACTAAGTAACTTGTGATTCCTTTTTGCCACGATTTTTTATGAAATACAAAGCAAAAGGAACATTTAAGTTTTCATAGAATAATTAAATACACATATTGAAAATAATCTTTTTATTATTGCAGTTAACACGATGCCTTCTTGGATTCATCGAACGTTGGGCGAAGGAATTTGAGGATCCATATATTACAAAACAATTATACACTTCACTTGTTCGCCCAGTACTGGAATATGGATCAATAATATGGGATCCACTAACACGCTTAAACTCCTTTGTAAAAAGATGTGTTACAGTGAGCATCATAAACATGTTGAGTGAATCAGCACTAAAAGACAAACTGAATGGCAGGAATACCGATGGAAAGAACTGTCAGACATACAGTCAGACGGACTATCTGATAATCAGACCGTCAGTCAGACAAACCAGCAGACAGTCAGTAAGACCATCAGACAGTTCGTCAGATCGTCACAAAGTCCTACAGACAGTCAGTCAGTCAGCCAAACAATCAGTCAGACCGTTAAATAGTCAGATCGTCAGATAGTCAGACCGGCAAATACTTAGACCGTCAGATAACCAGACTGTCAGACCTTCAGATCGTCAAACAGTCAGGCAGTCATACACTCAGATCGTCTGACAATCACACAGTCACTCCGTCTATCTATCTCTAGAAACCAGCAGACCTATCTATTAAAACCAACGTTATGTTGACCATGGTGATGATGCGAGTAATTTTTTTGAGGTGACGACGGTTCTTGAGTTCAATATTTTTTCTTCACCGTACCTACAAAAGTTTTCACTTTAATAATAATCAATAATGGTGACGGCGGCTTTTGGTGACGACGGTCGAGATCGAGAGTATTATTTAAGATCGAGAGTATTATTTCGAAAAAAGAATCAATATTGATTATATTTTTTTTCCAGGCATTATTGTTAAGGTGACCAATTAAATTAAAAATAAATTATATAGTTGAGAAGATTTTGTTCGGCTTAAAGTCTGTTACAAAATATTAAAAATGAAAAACAATAAACAACATTGTTTGTTTTGGTTAACATCGTTGACCATTATCAAGGAATCAACATACAAAAGAACCAGGATACATTTTTTATATATTAGTCAATAAGACATTAAAACATAAAATTTTTTGTACAATATATACATTAGAATGTTTAAACAATTTACGTTTGAGATCGCTAATAACCTCCTTGTCCAATGAATTTTTCAGAACTAATTATTTATTTTGTTTCTTCACCTTTTAAATCGGATTTGTGAGATGAGATTCTAGTTTTTAATTTTGTTTTTGTTGTAACAGGACATGGTGTCTTAGGACATATGTTGATTCCGTCTCCATTGCAATTAATTTTATATATAAGGTTCGATTTATCTTCTTCGTTTAATCTATCCTTTGTTTTGCTAAATTAATTATATAATTAAATTTTTTTGTACTATTTTATAAAAAAAATAATAATAATTTTTCATGCTTAAGATAAAGAATAATTAGACATTTGCTGAATGTACTACATTTTCATCCGACTTCACCATTCTTCGTATCTATCTACAAGGTAATTTCAGTTTCTATTTAACTGTACTAAAGAAAAGGATATAAAAATTTGTATTAATTATATTTAATAGGTGGGGGAGTTTTTTGAAGTTCTTTTACATTTTTGAACACCATTGGGCTTATGCAAAAGAAACAAAATCTACTTGAAATGTATTGTAACGATGTATGGGGAATATCGAAGCAGACCACTTTCTTAATGCATCCATTTTCGAACCCTTTCCGTCCTCTATTATATTATAGGCAACCGAAATGTAATTTACGGCAACCTTGCTGAATCACGTGCTACAACCAGCATTTAATTTTGACTTTAGTGATTTCAGACTGTTGGATTCTTTCTCATCACTCTGTCTCTAGTTTAATTGTAGCGTCTGTTCAAGCCTCAGGTCCCCCATTGCATCCACATTTAAAAGCTTGTACCACCATTCGAGACTTAACTCTTATCAATGTTACCTGTTTACATCAATAACCGAGGCACATTTGCTAAGTTTTAAAGCACATTCCGTCACTAGTTTGCAGTACACGTTTACTTGCGTTTTATAACCGACTGGTTGGCAAGTGGAATGAGAAACTTTCTTCCCTGCACACGACAATCCAGTAGGTGATCTAACGCATGCATCAGCCTGGCAATTTCCCCGAACGCTGACTACAAATAAGTTCAGCTCAGCTGAGTATTCACCTGATCCTGCTCTACGGTACACAGGATAAATATAATATAATAAATAAATGGACAAGGAAATTTTTAATATAAAGGTAATTTAATCTTTTCTAAGCAGAATCCAGCCATAGAAACTAGCTTATCCTCTCATAATAAATTTTTCTAAATCTATAATAATTAATATAATATAGTGCAATAGCACGCTATTAAATTCTATTAAAATTAAGTCAAGAACAATTTTAATTCCGAAAGAAGTTAAAATAAAAACAAATATTTGCTTCATGTCAAAATATCACTTAAGGTTTATTATTTTGTATAGGAATTAAAATTAAAAATAAATATTTGGTAAAATAAATGTTTGTCTAAATTTTAATTGTAACAAATAAATTTTTAATTGCTTCTATATTTAATAAGAAATTTTTTCTGAATATTTTGCACAAAAGGGGTGAATTTATTGCAATAGTATCTATTTGTTTTATCACCATTTTTTATGATAAAACATTTTTTATATTTTAGAAATAAAATATATTTTACTTTGTAGCTTTTAATTTACACAAAAAAATTTGCTATAAATTGTATTTATCTTTTATGTATTTGTCTCTTTTATTAGGAAATTTTACAAATATTTCATGTCTATTATTACAAAAATACATTTGCTTATGCAATACCAGTTGTAAAATATTAAATTAATTTTATTTGTTTACTTTAAGGTTTCTTAAAATTGTTTGCACAAAATAACAATATGAACAACAACAGTAACATAAGCCATCAAATAGCAACAGCAACTGACAAGCAGAATATATTCAAACGAATGAAGTGATAGGTTAAAGTACGACTACTACTAGTTTATTTAAATGAAAATTCAATTTACAATCATTTTAAAGTTCGTTTTTTAAAGTTATTTCAAAATTGTTTTTTATATGTGTTTGGAAGGCCATTTATAAGCTTAAGTGACCACCTTTGTTCACTTACGCAAGGCTTTATTCTTTTTTAAAAATGTTTTTTTTTTGTGAATTTTGCTTCTTATTTCTTTTAAGTGAGTGTCTGTTTTACAAATTCAAATTATGTTTATAGGCGCAAATCAAAATACCTACTAGCAAATAATATCGACTTTTAGTTACTTTTTTTTAATTTCGAAAGAGTTTTTCTGTTTACAACAGGTGGTGCGAAAGTAATACAATTTTATTATGTTTGCTCTCATGTCATTTACTTTATATTAATGGATATTTGTGGGAGTTTTGCAGCCTTTTGAATTCGTGATTGTGAAACCGCTGACACCAAATAGGGCGATTTCTTATTTAATATTAGCTTTCATGTTTTATAAGAGATATATCAAAAGTCTAGCCCCGGAAATCGGTCAAAGAAGTACCAACAATTATCCAAGATTCTTTAGGTGTATATCGCTTCATTGCTTATTGTCAACTAATTCTCTATCTTTCGACAACATTTATAGCAAGTACACTGTCATCTGATGCCATACATTTTCGCCCCTTGTTATATTAGATCCGAATGTATTAAAAGTGCATAGCCTTCGTATCAATCGAGCTATATGTTTGAAACCAATTCTGAACCGATTTTAAAAATAGTTTCTTTATTAGAAAGGTTATGCCTACAGATTGGTCCCATTTTAAAAATAGTTTAAAATTTTAAAAATTAAATGGTGTCCCCATACAACATACATGTTTTTTACGTTATTATGAACTTTATAGATCACAAATTAAAAATAAAAAAGTGCGTATCACTATAGCTCCCAATAACAAAAAGTGATAAAAAAATAAAATTAAAAATTAAAGGGTGACGCCATAGGTGACGTCATTTCACCTTATTGATCTTATCTTTTGTACCGTTATAGACAAGAAAGTTGCACAGAATGTCCATTACTATGTCTCTTATAATAATTATAAATATTTAAAATTATAAATTAAAGGGTGTCCCAGAAATTGGATTAATTTGATATACACATATGGCCAATTTTTTGAACTGTTATAGATAGACAGTTAAAACTTACAAACAACCTATATTACTTAGTGCGCTATAACAACAAGTATAAAATTTGGATTTATTAATTAAAGGGTGTCCCCATTATTGATGTAATTTGACCCGTTATAGACAGAAAATTAGACAGAATGTTCACTACTATGTCTGATATAACAACAATTATAAATATTTTAAATTAAATGGTGTCCCAATAGTTGATGTAATTGGATGTATATGAACACACTGTTAAAATTTACAAAGAATCTGTATGACATAGAGGACTTTTGACAAGTATTTAATTTAAAATTTAAATTTAAAGAGTGTTCCAATATGTAAAATATATAATTTATAAACATGATGTTGTAGTTCATGTGTTAGCACTCTGTCTAGCCTTAAGCTCAGATACCGCACATTTCTTCTTGAATACGAACCCAAATAAGCAAAGTAAGTTGCACTATGCTTTAACGCATTACAGAGCAAATGTGACTTTTTGAGGAAAATATACATATTTTTACTTTCGCCAAAAAACAATTTGTTTTCTTTAACTATAGTTAACTGCTAGCTTAAGAGTTTTTCATTTTTTTTTTATTTTTTTTATATAATTGGCTTTCTCGAAAGTCCATCTTGTCGCATTGATGATATCTCCATTGAACCTAAAATCGAATCATTTCTCGATTTGTAAATAAAGTGTATTTGTACTTCAAAGTGAGACTTAATGCTTAAATTTTTGAAATATTCCAATTAATAACTGGCAAAAGACTATCTCACTGGTGCAACATCTGAGTGGAAGGTGCGACGATAGACCAGGCATTATTTTACCACTGTATGAATATGATGCGTCCAGCGACGTCCTTGTTGTACTTAGAGATACAGCAAGTAGCAGTTTTAGAACATGCCTGGCAGGTCCATTTTCATACTACTTGTTAATGAGTTAAAGACCATCTTAACTTCCGTCACACCATAGGTAGCATCTATTGTGCAAAAGCATACCGGACTTTGCCCCTCTTGTGACTTAATTCCAAATTACAACCACACCGTTACTCTGCGAGGGGTCGCACCAGTAGCCGGCGATACAGGCTTGTCTTGCCTGTGGGGCAACAGGTTACCTCGGGCTCGGGACAGAAAAATTTAGCATCGAAGGTAATTCAAAAGAGCTAAAAATAGCATGAAAACAGCAAGGTTGGCATCACTGTAAAGGACGAGGTGGACGGTGACAAAAGTTACTGACTTTATTGGCAAAAATTTCCATGCTAAATTGATTCTCTGCCTCTAGAGAGTCACAGTTCTGCCTCTATCCCGATGTTAAGCTTGTTAAAGCAGACTAACGTCAATTAATTTTAAAGACTCCAGTTCTTGTAGCTAGTAGATAATCTAAAATATTATCATCATGTTTCAAATAATAAGATCGGTCCTATTTAACTAGTTTTGTTATTTGTTTATTTATTAAATTTTATAATAAAATTTCAAATTAAATTCTATCTTAAATTGTCGAAGACCGTCACTCTTTGTAGTGTAACACCAAGAACCTACAACCACTCGACTGATAGACTAGCACAATAAATACTAGCCTACCGGGTCAGACGATTCTGTTATCTCTTATATTATAACAAAGTTAGGGTGCCTCGGTGGGCTAGTAGGTAGTGTGCTAGTCGATCAGCCTAGGGTTGTCGGTTCGATTTCCACCAACGGGCTTGGAATTTCTCACTATAAGTTGGCAGAAGGACCGAGAAGGGCCTTGAATATTATCTGGGTGCCTAGTAGGCACTGCCTACAAATGATTAACTGCGTTAGTACAGGTCTCGGACTTTCAAGTATTATCTGGCCAAGTTAAAAATCGCATTAAGACGATACTTGCCGACAGTGATTGGAAAAAGGATAACATAAAAACGGCTTGGGACCACCTGGCAGACACATATTATATGAAGTTGCTATGGAAACCTAGACTTAAGCAAATGTTATTAATTACCATAAACTCTGTAATGAGAAAGAATCTCGACAATCGGCATTCTGAAAACACTTCACGAGACCCGCCCTAAAAAAAATAACGAAGTTAATTTAAAGCTGGGTGATAGGTATTACTCATCAATAAAAATCTTTTTACCAGGTTTCTAAAGTTCTGACGAAAAGATTTTTTTAATTTATGGATGTATTTATAAATCTAGACATTTTACCAATGTACCCTTTATGTTCTGTCACCTCATCTATGGGGACACCACGAATACCCTTTAATATGCAACTATTTTTTATATTTGTTATTATATCGAGCATAGTACTTCATACCCTGTACAAAGTTTCGTGTGTCTGCCTATAACGTTTTTCAAACAGATCTTCGACAACAAAAAAATAACCAGAAGAAATTAGCAAATAAATATTTCTTGTATACTACAACAATATATAATGGTCACTCTAAAATTTGTTATTTTATTTTCATACAAATATAGATTCTTGTTGTTCATTTGAATGCTTCGTTGGTTTTTTAATGTATTGAAGCTATAAAAAAATTGTACAACATCATCATGATCTACATCAGCAGGAGAGGCAAGTTCATCCAGAAGAATAACAGCAGCAGTGTTTATTAAAATTTTAAATTCATTTTAAGTCAACAGTCCGTCTAAGTGAGTGATTGTTTGCAAAAATGTGTAAGCAAATAAATAAATGAGTCTGGATGTGTGTATAGGTCTGGAACATTACAACTTTGTAACTGCCAATACAAGTTATCCTGCACAAATATTTGTTTAAGAAAAAAATTTGTGAAAAACAACAAATAAAACAAATAAAACTTTTACTTAATTGAATGTTAAGTATATGTCATATATAACATCAGTATAATGAAGAGTTCAGGCAATAACAACAACAAAAACTACAACTTCATTTATGTATATAAAATAATAAAAAGAAAAACATTTGCGGTTTAACACAATTTTTCTCATACATTTTTTTCCTTTTAAAATTGGAAGATAAAAATTTATTTTATATTTGGAATTTATATTTATAATAAATATCAAATTTTATTACCACAATTGCTGGTGGGAAGGTCTGTTTTGTTTTTTGTAAATATTTAAGATTGCGAAAGAAGATACGTAGAATGCAAAAATAATAGGATTAAATGATTTTTAGCAAAATCCATTAAATTTTGGAAATAACTCAGCCATTTGTTAAGGGCAAGGCCGATTGATCTAAATATGAGTATTCCAATATTTATAACACTTTTATCAGTTTATGTTAACAAAAGTTAGTAACATAAACTGATAAAGGTGTGATAAATATGGGAAAACTCATATTTAAAATATAAAATATATTATGAAAAATCGCCTAAAAGCATAAATGAATAAATCAGTCAAGTGCGAGTTAGTCTCACACACGTAGGGTTCCGTACTTTGTTTAGTACGACTTTAAATAGTTTTTGTTTTTTTTATGTCTTATGGGGCACCCTTTATTTTTAAAATCAAATCAAAATTATATTCGCGAAAATTTCATCGCTACCATCGGAACACCCTTTAAATTTTAGGAATTGTTGTTATAACGGCCATCGTTGTACACTTTCTATGAAAATATCAGGCGGCTACCTATTGATGTTAAAAAATAAGGTAATGTACATGAATAACATGTCACTGATGGAACACCCTTTTGTAATTAGTAATTATTACAGCGGCCGAAGTACAACATCTACTGTAAACAATTCAAGAGTCTACCTACTACGGTTCAAAAAATAAGGCTATTTAAGTAAAAATCATGTCTCTGTCGGAACACCCTTTAATTTTGGTATTTGTTATAACGGCCATGGAAATTCTCTTTCTATGAATATGTCAAGAGTCTACCTATTACGATTAAAAAAATAAGTCACTATACGTGAAAAACATGTCGCTGTCGGAACACCCTTTAATTTTTAGTAATTGTCATATCGGCCGTGGCAACATATCTTCTGAACAAAATTTTAAGAGTCTACCTATTACGGTTCAAGAAATAAGACGTTATACATGAGAGTCACGTCACTGTCGGAACACCCTTTAATTTTTATTATTTGTTATAGTGGCCGTAGTAATAAACCTCCTGTAAAAACTTCAAGAAACTACTTATTATCGTTCAAAACTTAGGCCATATAGACGCAAAGCACGTCACTCTCGGAACACCCTTTAATTTTAAGGTTTAATTTTATATACTTGTTTAGAAATCGATCATAGAGTAAATTATTGTCTGCAAATTTTAAGTGGTTGCCTCCTAGCTCAAGAAATATAGACATAAAGGCATTTAACACGTCAATTTCGGAACACCCTCTAAGTTTTAGTATTAGTTGCTATAGTGGCCACAGTTATACACCTTCTGTGAAAATTTCAATAGTCTACCTATTATGGTTCAAAACTTAGGCCTTATACATGCAAATCACACCACTATCGAAACACCCTTTAATTTTTGGGTTTATTTTTTAGACTTGTTTATAAAGCGGAATAAGTTTTAATTAATTATATGTATGCCTCCTACAGTTCAAGAAATAAACACATATTCGTGAATAACACGTCTCTGACGGAACACCCTATAAATTTCAATATTTGTTGCTATAGCGGCCACAGATATACACCTTCTCTGAAAATTTCAAGAGTCTACCTGTTATGGTTCAAAACTTAGGTCTTATACAAGCAACTCACAACACTATCGGAACACCCTTTAATTTTTAGTTTTATTTTTTTATACTTGTTTATATAGTGAACTAAGTCTGAATTACTGTTTTTAAAATTTAAGTGTATCCCAGCTACAGTTCAAGAAATAAACACATTTTCGTTAATAACACCTCTCTATTGGAACACCCTATAAGTTTTAGTATTTGTTGCTATAGCGGCAACAACTATACATCATCTGTGAAAATTTCAAGATTCTACCTATTACGGTTCCAGAGATAAAAGGCGCTGACAGACGGACAGACATTGTAGCGAAAACAATAGGGTTACGTTTTTACACTTTGTGTACGGAACCCTAAAAATAGCCCAAGAAATTTTGATACAAAATTAGGTATATTACCCAATTTTGCATTAAGATTTCATATGATTTCGTTTTTGGAGAATAATTCATTTTTATATTTTGTGGCGATTTTTCATAATAAAAAATTGCGCAAATGTTTTACTGAAAGATGACCCAATTTTGATAACAAGAGTGGTTTGCCTTAAAAACGAAATATTTTTAATAAATATGATCACTAATAATAAGTAGTTATAAAGTTACCTTAAACCGCAGAAGTGTAAACATTAACAATTTACCACGATAGAAAAAAATAAGCGATTTAGTTTCTGTCTGCTTTTCCAACAAAAAAATAATAATAAAAATACAGTAAATATATTGACTAAAATCGCATTTAAAGTTGTACCAGTGTCAGTCTTTAAAAAGCTTCTGATTATTTACGTAAATTATTTTGACGGAAAAGTAGAAGGTGTTTTCTTTTATACTAGTAAATATTTCTAGTTATTGTTATAAATAAGTTATTGATATTGAAATGTTATAAATTTGTTTATTGTTAAATTTTACAATTAGGCGGTGCAGGCAAAAAATTTCTATAAAATATAAAAAATCGCGCGATTTTTTATATTTCATAAAAATAATTTTAAAATTTAACAATAAACAATTATTAAATATTTCAACTCATATTAGCAAACTATTTGTACCTTTATTATTTTATTTAAGCACATATATTTCCTTTCATATTTATTTTAATAAACGCATACAATAACTTATTTGGATACATTGGCAACTATATATTTAACTTGGTACCAAAAAGCTTCCTAACAGACTGTGATCACATGTTACATACAACTTCTTCTCAAAGCTTGCTCGATGAATTAAATCAACGGTTTAATTTAGTAACGGATGAAGCGACCGTGGCTACGGTTACGCAGAGTTCCTTTATGAACAGAGTATAATTAAAACTACTATGGATAGTGTAGAAAAAACCAAGACGTAAGTGGGAATGGACAGATATATAACTGTATTAAAAACAGTTCGAAGCCCAAAATCTTCGCAGTTGGTACCAATGTCTAAAGTACATAAAGATAAGTGAACCTAAAACGGCACCCAAGTCGTTCAAAACCCCCCAAATTTATTTAAAGGAGAAAAATTCGAACGACTTAATAAAGAAGGTTATCTCAGTTATTGGCGAGAACTCATTTTATGTAATTCCCATCAGGCGTGGTAACATTAATGAGACAAAAATACAACTTATCGATGAAAACAGTTATCGTAAAGCAGTAAACGAGTTTGAAAGCTGCAAAAAGAACTTTTATACCTATCAGCTGAAGAGTAGTAAAGGTATACAAGTAGTTATTAAAGGTGTAGACTCATATGTTGATCCAGTTGAAATTAGAGATGGTCTCCAAAAAGCGGGATTTAAGTTAGAAAGTGTACACAATCTTAGAAATCGAGAACTTCCCTCAACTTCTATTTCGTTTTGAACTGGAACCTGGAGATATCAGATTAAATAGAACGAAACGCACCCTATTTATAATCTAAAATATTTGTTCAACCGCAAAATAAGCGTAGAGAACCGCATAAGCGATCAGGACCCGTCCAGTATTAAATTGCCAAGAATATGGTCATACTAGGGCTACATTGTTCCGCTCAATGCGACAAATCGAGGGATGACTCGAAGGTTAAAAAATGTAGCAATTGCGGTGGAAATCACACTGATAACTACAGAGGTTGTCCAGTTTTTTCCATGGTAAGGAAAACCACTCAAAAATTAAATACTCCTGCTAAGCACCCGCAATATGGAGCAAATGCTCATTATCCTTAGTTAACCCAACCAACAACCTAACCTATTTCATACGCGGATATGTTAAAAACCAATTATGTTTCAGTACATAAAGCGACAACGACGACTAATTCTACTCCAAATTTGCACCCAGAACCTAAAGAACAAACACCATCTGGTAACTATAATCGCCTCGCAGCAACCATCGAGATATAAGTGCACTCGTTAAACAGTTTTATGAGCTCTATGAGCAGCATGATGCAAGAAATGATACGCATGGAGTCTATGATGTTGCAGGCAGTACTAAACAAACCATGAACTGTTTAAAAATATGTTTCTGGAACGCAAACGGTTTACGCCAACATAACATTGAACTCGAATACTTCCCCAAGAACAAACAGATTGATGTCATGCTGGTTTTTGAGACACACTTAACAAGAAATATATTTTTTTTAAATCAATTTCTATATTTTATATGATATTAAGGACCCCCGTGAAAGAGCATGTGGAGACTAGGCAATACTTTTAAAGACCCGAATCAAACATTATTTACTGCGTGATTTTTGTGAGGATTACCTTCAAGAAATAAATATTTGTCTTGAAGAATTTCGTCAAAGCTTAGTTATTTCTTCGATTTATTCACCTCCTAGTTTTCCTGCGACTTCTACAAATCACTAGGTCCCTGTTTCATAGCATCAGGGGACTACAACGCTAAACATACGTTTTGGGGATCAAGACTAATTACTCCAAAAGGTCGTGTTTAATTTGACGCTATTTCAAAAATGCATCTGAATGTGATATCGAGTGGACCACCCACCTATTGGCCTACTGATCGGCAAAAAATACCGGATGGTAAGCTTCATTTGAATTATCCTCAGATCATTCCCTCACTATTGTCTATATATATGGAACCAGCAAAATATCATGTCGCCAA
Organism: Phasia obesa; assembly: GCA_949628195.1. Taxonomy (NCBI): domain Eukaryota; kingdom Metazoa; phylum Arthropoda; class Insecta; order Diptera; family Tachinidae; genus Phasia; species Phasia obesa. Next base: position 54,532 of record CATIVE010000472.1, read on the forward strand.
CAACTTGCCCAAACATTAATTGGTTGAAATATAGAAAGTATCACTGTTCGGAAAATATACCGCTAAGAACACCAGAAGACGTAGGGCAAATCCTTAAATCAGCTGCCCAACAAGCAATAGTAACCCGACAATCAGCTATATACAATCAAATTTATTCTGTAGATGTCGATCGGCTCTTGGATGAAAAAAGAAAAATTCGAAGAGAGTGGCAATCACACAGAACTCCTCAACTCAAATCTAGACTTAAAGATTGCACGAAACGGCTAAGTCAGCTACTAGAATCTTGAAGATTTAACTTAATTTTCATTTATTTTGAGGAAAACTTGATAAAAGCATTAACCAATATAAAATGCCCGCTACTGGAACTGAAAGTCTTATTTGTTTTATTTCTCTTGCGGTATTAATACTATACAGTTTTATTTCTACATTATGTTGACACATACAGGTCTTTTTAAGATAAAGATTGCAAAAAATAACTAGTAATTTTAGTAAATTAAACTATATTTTTCTAATATTTACACCCTATTTAATATAGATTAGAATATAGTCATATTGAAGAAATTTCTTCAATATAACGAATTTAATAAATTTGTTTTACGAGAATCTCCTAAAATCGTTTTAGTTGTATAATAATCCACTTTTCCTTAATTCCACACCCCATCCATAATAGAGGAAATTAAGGTAAATTTTTCGTTCAGTGTAATTTCGATAGAAATTATATTTTTTTTTTTTGGATTTACTTTCCATTTTTTTGAAAAGTAAAGTTACGGCAATTTCAAGATAAGCAGCTTATAAAATTTTTGTTTCGCATATGTTTCAGAAATTGGTGATTCCTTTTAATTTTTTTGCATTAATCCTAAATTCCATAGTTTTTCTAGACATAGAATTAATTAATATTAGCTTTTAACTGAATGCGCTATAAAAGTGTACTTAAGTTTAAAATTTATCTAATAAAATTACGAAATAATTAAAGTAAAGCTACTTGCACTTTAAAATCATTAACGTACATCTATAACAACAAAAACTATAATAAAACATAGAAAAAGTAGCAAAAAAAAGTCCAATTTGTTAATTGAGTGCAAATTGCATCAAGTTATTTAAGCGTAATTTTTAATGCTTGAATTTGCAAGTGAATATATTATTTTTTAAAACAAAATATTTTGTATACTTTTTATATTTTTTTATTAAGCTGCTATAGTTTTTTTTAATTGAAATTGAAATTTCAATATTAATGTGCTTGTGCTTGTATTTAATGTTTGGCTAGTTTGTTGTTAATTCCGCACGTATACCAATGAAGCAGTTAAGAATATGTATGTATGTATGTATGTATGTATGTATGTATGTATGTATGTATGTATGTATGTATGTATGTATGTGTGTTTGGATGTTGGACAGTGAATGTGTTGTTTTTGGTTGTTTAAATTTCTTGATAAATATATATACACATATACATACGTACATATTTATCAAAAAGGTGATTTCTTTAATATTTTCTAATTTTGTTTATTTATATATTTGAGTCTAGTGGTTCAAGATCCTTATATGTATATGCCCACACGACACTTCTCGTATTTTTTTCTAGTACATACCTATAAATATACGGCTCGAGAGGTGAGTGTGCAAAAACTATGTATCCCTTTCTGAACTCGAAAGATAACTGGCGATTTTGCAGTTGCTATGATTACTAATCTCTTCTAATAAACCAGCGCACAGCTCATGCAACACTTAATGAATCTTAATGCACCTCCCCTTATCCCAGAGGACCGACCCACAGCTCCACTAGAAGATAAATACTACGTACTATATTATTAATGTGGTCACTACGTGATAACGACGAGTTGATATGGAAACCTAAATATTTAACCTTTTCAATATAAACAAGCCTGTGACACCAGTGACCACCTAACAGTGCTTCACACTGCAGTGTGAAGCTGGTTAAAATTGAGTTTGTTTCTAATAATAAGACCGATTTGGCTGGATTGAGCATAAGCCTGCTTGCCTTAGCCCATGTGCAAATAGCCTTTAGGTCGTCATCAAGTTTGTAACACATATCGGCAATAAGACCTACGGCTAGATATGTGCAATTGAACATCATCAGCATATGCATGAACCTTCACAAAATTGACTTCACTAAATATATCATTTATATAAATGCTGCAAAGCCAAGGTCCTAAAACTGAGCCTTGTAGAACTCTAGGGGTAACATTTTCTAAGCATGACTCCCTTGAACCAACAACTACATTTTTAACTCGCTGGGATAAGTACCCAGCAAAAAATACTGCTATGTCGTATGCAGGTTTGTAAAGGAAAGACGAATTGTTATCGCTTACGAACCTGCTTACGTATGACAGGATATTTGTTCGCGATGTCCCACTTAGTAGCATTTCTTTTAAGCGCTCAATGCAGCGCAGTATAGATGTTCTAAAATCATACGGTATTAAGGTCGTAACTCGTCGTAACTCCTCGTAAATTCGAAATTTGTTTATCTCTGCCTTACAGTTGTTCTTTTTAGTATACACTACTGTAAGGCGAAATGTAAAAAATTCGTTGTTTTTTTGAAAACTTAACATTTTCTGTCATACAAAATTGCATTTATTTAGACAAAATATATGTGCTTACTATTAAAAGATTTTGCATGACAGGAAAAGATTTTACTGCTTCCAAAAACCCAGTTTTTTTTGCTGGATAGTTGCTTATTCGGAACACTGCACTGCTGTCAAAGCCAAAAAAGCATTTTAGTTTTCTTCAAAAAAGTGAATGATCAACTCTGTCAAAGGCCTTTGAAAAACCCAACAAGCACATCAACGATAAATTACTCATATCATACGCTGGTCTGATATCATCAAGTACTTTTAGTACTGCGGTTGTACAATTGGTAATATGGTTAGAACGAAACCCTGATTGTAGGGGATACAGCAGACCATTCACTTTGATGAAATAAATTATTTTAGCAGACATAATTGTTTCAAAGACTTTTCCAAGAACATAAAGTATACTTATGGGCCGGAAATCATTTGGGACCTTCCGGGTGTTTGTTTTTGCCACTGGTATAATTTTACCAATTTTCAACATTTTTGGAAAATTGAAGTAGTAAAGTAGTGATTAATAATATGAGTAATTGTTCCAACAACATACGGAGGAATTATTTTTAAAAAACGTATACATGCACCATCCTCACCAACGCTCAGCACAGTTCTATAGAATTCATCATCCCATACGTAAACGAGAGGCACGTAAACGAAGGTTGAGTATAAGAAAAATATGGTATGATTATTTTACTGTAAATAAATCATTTAGGGTGTTAGGGTCTAAAACACAATTCGAGGTTCCACGCGGGTTGATACTTTAATGTATCCAGAGCTGTCTAGTGGTAATGACGTGTTGAGCTTACGAGAAAAATGCGCTTTCTTTGCTTGTAACCAAATTAGCACGATTTCCAGCTATCCTATATAAGATTCTGTTTGAAGTCGGGGGGTTTTTCTTCCATCTGTTATAAGCGCTCCCATACTGACTCATTAACGACAGAATTAAAGAACAGTTTTTGATGTAAAAACTACTTAGTGGTACATGTTGATTATAGATGCCTAATATTGATGAAAGAGATATATTTAACTTTTCATCTAGATTCATTCCATCAATCAATCAAATTACTGTTAAAAAGGATAAATTATGGATCAAAATCTCTATACATTATAAAATGAGAAGTCTCATTTTGATTGAGATAGATATACGGAGAGCAAAATCATAGATCATGATCCGAAAAAAAAAATCAAGTAGACTTGGGTTACAGTTTATTGAATACCGTGTGGGCATTTGCTGATTAACAATCGTCAGATCAACCTAACTTACATAATTTTGTAAATTTGCCTTGTGATTATCATCATATAGCAAATTAATGTTAAAATCTCCACAAGTCATATAGAAATCATAATCTATTACATAATTGTTAAATTCAATGAAAAAAAGGATTATGCACGCATGATATACTCTAGTAACTTTGTTAAAAAGTTCAATATTCAGAAATTCAATTCCAGGTTCAATGTTGGTTAATTTGCTAACATATATTGATCGAAGACTAGACTTGCAATAAGTTGCTACACTACCGCCTTTTTTTTTAACATCTTTTGCTATAATAAATAGTATATCTCTTAATACTAAAGTGATCAGTAGACCAATCATTATGAAACCAAGTTTCAGTTACACAAATAACATCAATTCTAGAATTTTCAAGAGTGCACTTAACATCATCTAACTTTAAACTATGCAGACTCCTTGCAAACAAACTCTTACTCTTGTATTCGAATAAGTAACCAAATTATACCCAAACTTCATGGTATATATTTGAATCAATGCATAACTTATATTTACAAAAATAAAAAAAAACAATTAAGAGTGCAATATTTGGTCATGCAGAATCGTATAAAGCCTTTACCGTAGTAATGTTAAAAATCTCTTACTCTATTATGTTTCCCCATTTCAAAACAATATACATACATTCGGTTTTTACTTTTATGATAAGGACATATTAAGATTTTTTTTGTAAAAACTTTATCTAAAATGTTTTGTAAAAATTTTATCGAAAATTGCTTGTTAAAATTTTATCGAAATTTTTTTGTAAAAATTTTATGGCAAATTTTTTTGTAAAATTTTATAAAAATTTTTGTAATAATTTTACCGAAAATTTTTTGTGAAAATTTTTGTGAAATTTTTTTGTTAAATATTTATGAAAATCTTTGGTAAAAATTCTTGTGAAAATCTTTTGTAAAAATATTTGCAAAAATTTTATCTTAAAGTTTTTATAAACATTTTATAAAATTTTTATTGTTTAGTGTAAAAATTTTAACGCGACTTTTTTGGAAATATCGAAAATTATTTGTTAAAATTTTATAGAAAAATTTCTTTTTTTAATTTGATCAAAATTTTTTTTAAAATTTTAAAATTGTTTTTTATAAATTTTAAAATTGCGTTACCGCATTTGGTGGGTAATATTGTGTCTATTTATTCCTCCTGGTACCCAGTTGGCACCCTGTGGGTCTTTAAAAGTCTTAATACAAATCGAAGCAGAAAACCTCTACCAATCTTAAAACAAACAAAAATCGCTATTTTAGCCAAAGATCTGAATACTCTCCATGCGAACTACTAGTCGCAGTATAATATTTACTTAACAAAAAAAAAAAAAAAAAAAAAAGGAGAATCATTACAACTGAAAAAAATAAAAACAACGTGAAAAAATATAGGTGAGATCAAATAATTATTTAACAAAATTTTAATCTGCAAATATTTTTAATTGTGTCAATTTTTTTTCTATCCTGACAAAATTTATTAAAAATTTTAGTGTCAAAAGCGTTATGTTGTTTGTTTCCTTAAATTTATATAATATTTAATGAACTTTTCTTTTATTGTTGTTGTTTTTCATGTTTTTCCTTTTTTACATAATTTTCTTGTTTTCACTTATACGCACTACAGTTATTGTAGCTAAATTAATGGTTGATATTAAACATATTCGCTGTCACCCGGATTTTTTTTTTTTTATGTACTTATATGTGCATATGTCTTTTGTTTGCCTGCCAATGTTGGCAAGTACTTTAACCAAAATAGCTCAATATGCGGTTTAATTATTGCACTTAATTTTTTAATAACATGCAATTATAATGTTCGATATTAAATAATAAAATACTCTTAAAATCTTAAAACGTATTGTTTGCTAAAATATTTAAATATTTGCTAGATTGTATATTGAAGCCGGTTTTAACAGGTTGTCATAAACTTTTTAATATCACAAAAATATGTGTACAACAACATACACACATTAATACATACGTATGTATATAGAATTTTAATTAACAAAACTATAATTTTAAAATTTACAAGCATGTTGTATGACCTAAAATTCTATTTAAAATTTCATTTGGCATAGGCAATCGCTTAAAGGTATTGATAAAGGTATTGAAACCATAATAGAAAATTAAATTTGTGTGACATTACAAAAGTTTTCAAGAAGAAATTATGTATTCCTTGTTAAACAAAATCTTACAAAACCGCCCTTTGTTATATAATTAATAGGCAAACACGTTTTTTCTAAACCCTATTACGAACCGATTTTGGAAATATTTATGTCCGCAGATGTGCCCAATTGTAATCTAAATCGGTTCAGTACTTTAGAAGTAATACGACTATCAAGTTATTACTGACACCAACAAACAAATACGTGTTCTTCTCTTATCTGCAAAACAAAAACACAAGTAAAATTCGATCAGCACAAATAAGAGGCAAACAAGTTAAAACAAAATGAAGTAGATTAAGAATAGAATATTTTCGTTTTAAATATTTATGCACACTAGATATGGTAACTTCCATACAAAGTAAATATTTATTATTATACAATTTAGGAATTTTAAAAATTTGAAATTTTTTTTGTAATTTAATTAAGTCTTTGTTAGAGAGAATAAAAACGAACTTTTAAGCTTGACTATAAATTTCATTCTATGTAATTTATGAATTATAACAGAAAGGATTTTAAAACTGTGTAATACTAGCCCTCGTAGTATTAAGCATAGTTGAGCAAAAAGCTTGTTGAGTTGCAGTGGGTGCATATCTCGCATACAAAGTGAAATATTTTTGCCGTGAATACGTAGAGGGTTGAAATTTTGTGCTTTGGTGTTTCGGACGTGAGGGTCGTATACTGTCTTACAAATCAATTATTTTATATCTATATAACTGCAATAGGAATACTCTCTAAACTTGACATAGGCTTCTTTAACCCTTATGTCAAAAGCAGAAAATTTATTCGTACGTCAACAGCAGTATACCCGGGTATACACGTACTTTTTATATGGCAATTTTTTTTTTGTTATTAAGTATGTTTTTGACTTTTTCTATGTATGATTATTTAGTAAAACGAATAACGTCTGGAAATGGAGAAAATTATACAGGGGAGTATGAAACTTTTTGATCTGTTGTGCAACCACAAACTGCCTAGTGCTTCACCTACAACATATTGAGATCTGGACGAAGTATACAGGAGCTATTCATTCTGGAAACATTCAGATTCATAATTTCTGATGAAATGTGCAACATAATTATCCGGGAAATAAATAGAAAAGCGAACCAATGCAATGGACGTGGGAATACACAAAACCAGCGAAGCGCGAAAAGTGTTTGTATGCGTATTTGAGACTTCTTTTAACAACGAAAACACACACCAGTAACGTAATTAAACAAAGCGGCAGCAATAACGGTAATATTTTTGATGGTACACAGACAAAATTATTACCAAAATATTTCCAATCAAATGGTTTTTATAAATGTTTATTGATTTTCAAAAACTTTTTTGTTTGAATCTAATAATACTTGTGTTTGATTTTTAATTTGTTGCCGTAATAAAAATAATTCATCAAATTAAATTTATTAATATGGAAATGTTGTTCTTCTGTAAAAATTAAATTTAAAAAACTTTTAAATATTGAATAGCTTCTAATTATATTTTAGTAGGGGAACTACGTCCTTTTATAATGGGTGATTTTTTTGAGGTTAGGATTTTCATGCATTAGTATTTGACAGATCACGTGAGATTTCAGACATGGTGCCAAAGAGAAAGATGCTCAGTATGCTTTGACATTTCATCATGAATAGACTTACTAACGAGCAACGCTTGCAAATCATTGAATTTTAATACCAAAATCAGTGTTCGGTTCGAAATGTTCAAATGTGACAAATTTTGTTCAGCGATGAGGCTCATTTCTGGTTGAATGGCTACGTAAATAAGCAAAATTGCCGCATTTGGAGTGAAGAGCAACCAGAAGCCGTTCAAGAACTGCCCATGCATCCCGAAAAATGCACTGTTTGGTGTGGTTTGTACGCTGGTGGAATCATTGGACCGTATTTTTTCAAAGATGCTGTTGGACGCAACGTTACGGTGAATGGCGATCGCTATCGTTCGATGCTAACAAACTTTTTGTTGCAAAAAATGGAACAACTGAACTTGGTTGACATGTGGTTTCAACAAGATGGCGCTACATGCCACACAGCTCGCGATTCTATGGCCATTTTGAGGGAAAACTTCGGAGAACAATTCATCTCAAGAAATGGACCGGTAAGTTGGCCACCAAGATCATGCGATTTGACGCCTTTAGACTATTTTTTGTGGGGCTACGTCAAGTCTAAAGTCTACAGAAATAAGCCAGCAACTATTCCAGCTTTGGAAGACAACATTTCCGAAGAAATTCGGGCTATTCCGGCCGAAATGCTCGAAAAAGTTGCCCAAAATTGGACTTTCCGAATGGACCACCTAAGACGCAGCCGCGGTCAACATTTAAATGAAATTATCTTCAAAAAGTAAATGTCATGGACCAATCTAACGTTTCAAATAAAGAACCGATGAGATTTTGCAAATTTTATGCGTTTTTTTTAAAAAAAAAAGTTCTCAAGCTCTTAAAAAATCACTCGTTACAATCTTATAAAATTAAAAAGCAATAAATGGGTTTAATACAAAACGTATCACTAATATCGTAGAAATAACAAAGTTATTTTGAACAACCAAATAAACAAACTTATTAAGATTTAAACTAAAAATCATCTTGATGTTTTTGAATAAATGTTTTTGTTAAATCTTTTATTGTTTGTGTTGGACTTCTTAAAGAGTTATCATTATTTTTATAACTAATTTTCTCTATTCTTAAAATGTGGGTAAGACTCTCCTTGCTTGAGGAACTAGTGAAATATTTTTAAACAGGGACCGTAACAGTTACGACTTTTTTCAAAAAAGTCAAAATATAATAGTTATTTTTTGACTTTTAGTTAAGTTAAAATTTGAATTTTATTTTTTCGGTCAAAAATAAAAGTTAAAATATGACTTTTATTTTTTAAGTGAAAAATATAAGTTAGAATTTGAATAAAATATTTTGACAATTAAATAAATAGTGCCAACAAAAGAGTATTTATTATGATTGTGAAATTTATAACCATTTTTAAAAGGTAGTGTGGTTAACTTTTTTAACATCTGCTTTTAATAAGAACAAAAGTCAAATTTTCACTTTTATTTCTGACTTAAAAAATAAAAGTCAAAACTTAACTTTAATTTTTGACTTAAAAAATAAAATTCAAATTCTAACTTATATTTTTCACTTAAAAAATAAAAGTCATATTTTAACTTTTATTTTTGACTTAAAAAATAAAAGTAAAATTTTAACTTTTATTTTTGACCAAAAAAATATCGGTCAAAAAATAATTATTATAAAGTGACTTTTTGATAAAAGTCAAAAAAATTAAAGTCTTTTAAGTTTATTATTCCTTAGAATAACAGCATCAATATGCTGTATTCAAATATCTGATAGACAAATTATATCCACCTGACTTTTTATTTTAAATTTTAAAAATAACTGTTATTTTCGGTCCCTGTTTTTAAATAATAAATTGGTTTATTGTAAAATAGTATATGTTATTAGCATTATATTATTAAAATAATAGTTGAATTCCCAATACATTTAACTTCAATGCTTGCTATTATAGCATACACAACAATACAAATACTACATAATTTTTAAGTGCCTATCTGTATATTAGAAGATAAGGAGGTATACGACAAATAAGTCATCCATGAGAAAACTATTTAATTTAAAGTTTTATTTAATATTACGGACATAGCAATATGAAAGCTGTTTAAATATCAAGTGTCTGACTATGACGATTCAAGAGATAAGGCCATATACATATAATAACATCCGCTATCGGAACACTGTTTAATTTCTAATTGGAGATATTTATACTTACAGTCATAACGGTCTATCTGAAATTATACCTAATTTCCAAGTTACAGCAACTATAAGGACATTAATATGTAAGGTAGTTTTTTATTAGCTTGTAAAAATATGAAATTGGTGCACTTAAGGGTTTAAAAGACACGTAAAAATCATACATGATTGTCCCAATGCACAGCCTTTATTTTTTAAAATTATGAACTTTTTTGAATGGAACTAATCTATAAGCATTATCTTTCAAAGTTAAATGAATTAAATGAAAATGATGATGGAGTTAACTCAGACGATTTGATAACATTCACCTTATATGAAGTCGGTTAATTGCATGACAATTTTGCAGATATTCCAAGAAATTTTATTTTGGCCCATTTATTATTAATTACTCATTCGCAAAATAACAGCAACACTTTCTGTCGTGCATTAAAAAAATAACAAAAAATTGTATATTGATTTTTTCAAGACTTCAAAAAGGAAATTTATTTTAATAAAAAAATATTTAAGGCACAAATATTGAAACATTTAAAAGCCATTAGCTGCAGAGGAAAAGGTAAAAATGTACAAATTTTTTATTGAAGATATTGCTACATATTCATATGTACATATCTATATATGTATATATTTTAATTTTTGATTTTTATTCACAGTTTTTCAGGTGGCGGCAATGGCCAACTTTATGTAAATATGTATGACATGCTTTTGACCAGCAAACAATTTCTATACCAATAATTTTGATAAATCAAATACAAGGTTTTGCCCCAATTGTGCTCAAGAGGAAACGCTTTGTGCCTAAAATATATATGTAAGTAACTAGTCGCTAAAATTTGACCAAAGTAAAGAGAAAAAGGGAGATACATTATTTTCTTTGTTGCTCGAGATGTCAAATTCCATATATAGATAACATTTTTTAATATACAGAATTTGATATTTTAAGAAACAGTGAAATTGAATGAATTTGCCATTGCCATCCTGGGAAGTGATGGCAATGGCAATTGCCTCTTTTTTAATATGGTCAAATTTTACGCAGTAGTTATTTAAATTAGTGACAAAACTGTTACTATTAAACACAATTAGCGAAAAATGTTTTTGATTTAGCTAAATTATTTGTTTAAAAATTTTTTGTTATTTCAGTAAAGTTTTTTATTTGTTTCAGATAAATTATTTGTTTGAATTTTTTTTTTTAAATTTCACTAAACTTTTTGTCTGATTCAGATAATATTTTTTTTAATTTTTTTATAATTTTCAGTAAACTTTTTTGTCTGATGCAGACAAATGTTTTGTTTGAAAATTTTTTCTAAAGTCAATAAATTTTTTTACCAAACATCACAATTATTTGTTTGAAAAAACCGGGGAATATTTTCAATAAACTAATTTTAAACAAAATTCAGTGTTTATAGGACCATATTTAAACAAAAAATGTTCTATTTATGCGAAATAATTGTTTGAATCTGAAAAAATTGTTTGAATCTGTGTAAAAAATAAACAAAGTAGCAATTATACAACTGGAGCCAACATCACTATCGATGTAAAATTGTAGGCATTCCATAGTGTTACTAAGTATGAAACAAAAGTGTGGTGGGTATGTGAGAAAAACGTAGGTGGAAACGTGTTAAAGGTTTTTTACGTCAACCTTTTCTGTAGAAGTGGACAAAACATTGTGTTCGACAACTCTTTACCAACTACAATTTGAACACCAATTTATCCATGTTGGGTACAGCATAAAAAAGCAGAAAATTTGTACGGACACATAGTGGAATCTACCATATTCGATTTTAGCAACAAAATTACAATATATTTTACTTGATAAAAAAAAAAAAAAATCAGTCATTATCAATGCATAACAGAAGCGAAGTATAAGGTCTAAAGAAGAACCCAGTAATGATACTTGACTAGAACAAAGGTGTTGATAAGATGGACAAATGTCTTGTAGAATATTTCACCAAACGGCGAACAAATATAACTCCTTTGGACTTCTTTTATCATATTCTGGATTCAGGTGCCTTTGCTGTTTACGTGTTCCTTTTCCGTCGCCAAGTAGAATAAGGTTGAATAACTAATAATATTCCGCAGTTATAGTTTTATAATTTTCACAATAATCAATGTAGATAATTTCATCAGAAACCAATTTAACTATTTTTTGTTTTATCGGATCCGATTCACTCAGTAAAACCCGTTGCATTGACTGTTACTTTATTTTTGCTGTATAGGATTGAACTGATATGGCATAAACAATAATGCACAGTGGCGCAGAATAAAAATATTTTGAAAATAACTCAGCCATTTATAAGGGGCTAGGCGGATTAAACCGCAATTCGACATGAGCATAGCAGATGAGCATCTGGGCTTAAGTTTTAACTTAAAGGTCTTAAAGATTGTCTTAAAGTTCTAGTTAATACATACAAAATGGACCTTTAATCCGCAAATTGTGTTTTAGAATGATCGAGTTATAAATATTTTACAATTAAATTTTTAATTTTTCGTTACGCTGGTCCAGTTTTTTAAATTTTTTATCGTAGTTAGCGGGCAAAATTTACAATACTTTGGGAATATTTCAAGATTATATCCTTTCTAAGATAAAAACTAGATGATTTTCAATTTAAAAAAACCAAAAATATTTTATTTTTCTGTATTTTAGCCGAAATATCATCAATGTTTTTTTTTTTAATTGAAAAAATTTTTTTTTAAGAAATATATACATATTTTATATTTTTGTGTTAGCTAACTATATGTGTGTACGTTTAAACCAAATTTTGTATAAAATGTATCATACTTGTAGAAGATGGAGGTCCTTCAATTTTACCTATTTTACTTGGTCTAATTTTATTTGTTCTAAAATCCAAAAGCTGGGATCGGAAAAAGAATACTGCTGCAATATATACTCCGAATTGTTGCTGTAAGTATTTCATAAGCCCTAGTGCATATGCGGACTTTATGAAAAAAACTCCAATTTTAGGATTTTTGGTCTTTATTTTTGGAATTGTGGGATTTCCTTTACCTTAATGTTGCAGATTTCTTCCATATCAACAAGAAATTACATTGATGATTTCAAATTTAAGAAATGGCAAGCTGTAAAAGAATTTGCATGGGCGAGATACTTAACTTTGAGACCACATAGCGCCATCCCTGGAAGTCGATAGTATCCAGCTTTAAAGATTAAGCTTAGATGCTCATCTGGTATGCTCATGTCAAATTTTGAATCAATTGCCTAGCCCTTTTCAAATGGCTGAGTTATTTCCAAAAAAAAATTTGATTCTGCCCCATTGTGCATTGTTTTTTATGCCATATCAGTTCAATCCAAGAAAAAGGTGAAAATAGTTGATTTACAAGAGAGTTTCGTGTTGCGTTTGACGCAACCAAATCGATGTAGTCACAGACACAATTCTGAGTTACTGAGCACTCAATTCCATTTGTGCAAAATCAAACATATTTCCATACAAGACACATATCAAAACTTAGATTACCAAGGTGCAGATTAGAAAGAAGCAGTGCATTGACTTTGTAGGTAGCAATATGTATAATAATTTACCTCACTATTTAAGTTCTATTGAACGATTTGCATTGTTTAAATAATCTTGTAAAGAATATCTTTATAGATCAGTTGAAATGCTTCTGGTGTAATAAATTAATGATAAATATGTTCAATTTTTTAAGAATGTAAATTTTGCCAGCTTGCCTTAAAAATTCGTCCTTGGCGCTGAGGCCATATAAAGCTTGTATAATGTAAATTAATAAATAAATAAAAAAAATCGTCAATTCGGCGCCAGTATGTTGTCAGTTCGACACCGCTGCGGTGTTAATTCGACACCATTATGTTGTCATTTCGACAAAGTTGCGGTGTCAATTTGACACTGGTGTGGTATCAGTTCACCTCCGGTATGGTGTCACTTCGACAACAATGCGGTGTCAAAGTGTACACTTTCGTTGTCAATCCAACATTTTTTCGTCGTCAGTATTTCGTTGTTGAATTGACACCGTCCGTGTACAATTTCAGCACAACCGTGGTTGATACACTTTCGACACCGTATGTGGTCATTTCGTACACGAATCGTGTTATTTTTCCTCTGAGTGCACCAAATGTATATTTTATATTTTATGTTTTAACAAACAGTTTCCATGTTGATTTATATAAACGAAATAACAAGAAAACTAATATAATCAAGAAGATATCGTTTTTAAGAAAATTAAAAAGATAATTTACACATGATCATATAGGAACCTAATGAAATCAATCAGGAAAACCTTTTTAAAAAATTCAATTAGGTAGCCTAATTAAATTAATAAGAAATCCATTTTTTGTACAATTCATAAGAATACCAAATAGAATCAAAAAGTTTTACTCTATGGATTGTATTTATTTTTTCTGTCAAAATTGAGTAAACAAATTGTTAATAACCAACCTGTTTTCTTATTGATTTAATGGGATTTCCTTATTGATAAAATTAAAAAGATTTACCACATGAAAATCATAAGGAATCTCTTCGATAAAAAACATCCCTTCTTTCTGCTTGAATACCCTTTAGCCTAAAATCATTTCATAGAGAAAATCATTTTGATTCTATTAGGCATTTTTGGCTCTCTACAAATTAGCTGATTAATTAAAAAAAAATGGGAACATTTTATTTTGGACGATAGCAGAATGTTTGTATTCAATCAGTTTTTTATGTTTAACGTTTCGCTGTGGCTATTTTCTCCAAAGTTCTAAATATTTCCTGTTATTTTTACACTGAAAAAATAAGCGACTGAAATTACGTATTGTATCTCCCTTTCACAACAGCAAGTCAAATAATGTGTCTGTCTAACTATTTTCATATTAATACAAAGCTCTTCTGGTTTTGCCTCCTTTTATTATGAATTGCAAATATAATATTTTAGTTTTAGAATTGAAAATCAAACATACAAGAGCATTAAAAAACAGAAATTTTGAAAAACAAAACTTTCAAATTGGGTTCAAAAATAAACCAAATTTGGTTCTGTGTAGTATTGAAATTAAATGGTATCCACATGCACGTTTTAAAGAGTACGGCCCAATGTTTTTATATGCGTTTAAAGTTTCTTTAATAACGTTGCAGCATGTTTCGCATTTCATCTGTAATTAATGACACATTTATATCTTTATGGATGTTTGAAGAGGCTGTAATAATTCGAAGAATCTAATTATGAAATAAAATTTAAATTGGTTTCAAAACTGAGGCAATGTTCTATAACCACCATTTGGTGTTTAAGGATTAAATTATAGAGTAAAAGTTTTCAATATAGATAGGCAAAAGCTTGAAATATGCACACAAATGCATATAAATGTATATAAATTATCTTTTTTTTAGTTAAGAGTTTTAATTTGTTTTTGAAGAAATATTTTCCAAGAATTATTGGTTTTATTTTTAGCCATTAATTTATCAAAAACTTCAATTATTGGTTTATTCGAATATCTCAAATTGGTCACAGTGAATTTTTTCTTTTTGCTTAATTAAAATAGTAACCCGATTAATTAAATACTCTACATATTATAAACAATCAACAAATTAACAAAATGGACATTTTAATTTAAAATAACAATCAACATCGAAATGTACAACCATAATTGCAAGAGTTTGTTATCATATAATAATAACAATAATGATATTAATGGATAATGATTTATAATGAATTGCAAAAGAGACAAGCACATGCTGCCTGCAACTTCAAAATGTATTTTATCATCTGCTCATCTACTTATTATTAATTCATCAACAATTTAAATGGAAATTAAAATTTAGGATAATAAATATCATTTCATGCTGACTTTGAATATTTTGAAGTTAATTTTATGTGACTGTTGGTAATTTTAGGGGAAAATATAGTCAAAGTAGCTTAATGTGTAGATAGATATTTCTACTAAATAATTAAATTTTACAAATGATTGTATTTATATTTCAGTTAATGTGCGTTTATTCTAAAACTTTGTTAGGGTTATGATTTACACCTAAGAAAAACTAAAAACTTAGTGTAGATAATTATAATATTTATTATATTCTTATAAAATCTACTGCGTCATATTGAAGTATTATTTTAATAAAAGGAATAAAGGTGAATGAACAAATATGTACTCACATAATTATTGTAAAAGTCGTTTCTCGAACCAATGGATAGTGCCTCTGCTAGCAATGTAGAACAAATTCTAAGGCGCCGAAGATTCTGCGCATTTCCGTTCTAGTACATATAAAACTCTAACATTCACAAAGATCTAAAAGTTAATGCGGAAATAGGGAATCATGGCCCGTAACATACTAAAGGAACCTGATCACAGACGCCTAATAAGGAGGGTTACTCTTGGTCGTATAACAGAGGAATGACATAGAATTTTTGTTGGTCTATCACAGGCTGGACTTAACAATTATATTTGTCATTGTGTTGAATAAGGCTATTTATGGTCAGTTTTTTATTTTAAATTGATCCAAACAAAACAAGTTATTTCATCTTTTTCTCAACGCTTCGTCTGCTCTTTTTCCGACGTCTTTTGAAGAATTTTCTCCTGACATCTTCATGAATTGGTCAGAAACAGAAATCAAATTATATTTTTTTTTTCTTATTTTAGATGTAATTAATTATTTTTAGTTCAAACTTAAGATAGAATAACGTAACGCTTTCGACTGCACGCAGAGAAAAAACATGGTTGTGGTATGGTCGAAAGAGCAACATTATCTTCTCTGTAAAAATATATAGTTATTATTTATTAACAAGTTTTAGTTGTTTTTGGCTTTACCTAATTCCCGATTAGGTAAAGCCATTTGTTTAAAATTTGATCATTAAATGATTACCACGTCCAACAAATTCAACATGGTTGGTTTTAATTATACAATTTTTGCTAGACTTCAAACCACAGCCAAAGTTTTTTTAAGTATTCCAAAATAATATATTATTATTAAATACTATAATCATTATCTTCACTATAAAAATTTATATTTAATCATAAACGAATAATTTGTTATTATATTATGATAATATTTTATTATAATATGTTTATATTTATAAAATTTTCGTTACTTTTTTGATTAAGACAGCTCACAATAACATGGTTCTACCATAACGATATTCTTATTATATTTAACAATATTATGGTTTGACAATATCCATATAATTTAATCATGCTCTTCGATTATGGTTACCTCGACAATGTTTTTCATTTGCGTGTTATGTTAAGTTGCAGCACACAGAAAAAACAGTGTCTAAATACCTAATAAAGCAGAACAAAATTTCTAAGATATCTGTAAGTTTTTTTTTCAAGAAGGAAGTCTTATTATTTTAATAAGGAAAACCTTTTTGAAAAAATCAAGACGAAAACTCTCGGTTTTTATTGTTTTTTCAAAATATTATCGTCTTGATTTTATTAGGCTATCTTGTTTTTTTTATAAAAGCAAAACAATTAACAAAAAAATTATCAAAGTAAAAAACAGAAAACAATATAAAAACTTCTGCTTTTTAAAAAATTATATAATGGGTGATTTTTTTGAGGTTAGGATTTTCATGCATTAGTATTTGACAGATCACGTGAGATTTCAGACATGGTGCCAAAGAGAAAGATGCTCAGTATGCTTTGACATTTCATCATGAATAGACTTACTAACGAGCAACGCTTGCAAATCATTGAATTTTATTACCAAAATCAGTGTTCGGTTCGAAATGTTCAAATGTGACAAATTTTGTTCAGCGATGAGGCTCATTTCTGGTTGAATGGCTACGTAAATAAGCAAAATTGCCGCATTTGGAGTGAAGAGCAACCAGAAGCCGTTCAAGAACTGCCCATGCATCCCGAAAAATGCACTGTTTGGTGTGGTTTGTACGCTGGTGGAATCATTGGACCGTATTTTTTCAAAGATGCTGTTGGACGCAACGTTACGGTGAATGGCGATCGCTATCGTTCGATGCTAACAAACTTTTTGTTGCCAAAAATGGAACAACTGAACTTGGTTGACATGTGGTTTCAACAAGATGGCGCTCCATGCCACACAGCTCGCGATTCTATGGCCATTTTGAGGGAAAACTTCGGAGAACAATTCATCTCAAGAAATGGACCGGTAAGTTGGCCACCAAGATCATGCGATTTGACGCCTTTAGACTATTTTTTGTGGGGCTACGTCAAGTCTAAAGTCTACAGAAATAAGCCAGCAACTATTCCAGCTTTGGAAGACAACATTTCCGAAGAAATTCGGGCTATTCCGGCCGAAATGCTCGAAAAAGTTGCCCAAAATTGGACTTTCCGAATGGACCACCTAAGACGCAGCCGCGGTCAACATTTAAATGAAATTATCTTCAAAAAGTAAATGTCATGGACCAATCTAACGTTTCAAATAAAAAACCGATGAGATGAGATTTTGCAAATTTTATGCGTTTTTTAAAAAAAAAAAGTTCTCAAGCTCTTAAAAAATCACTCTGACGTCTGCCTGACATTTTGCCTTCATATTATCTTTTTGAAATAATCAATTAGGTTGCCTAATGAAATTAATAAAAAAAATCACTTTTTTATACAATTCAGAAGAAATCGTTTCAGCCTAAAAATGTTTCATAGAGAAAATCTTTTTGATTCTATTAGGCATTTTTGGCTCTATGAGTGTGGTTTGGCCAGACACAACCGGTCAGATAGTATTTGAAGTGTCACAGCCCAGTTTTAAGCTTAGTTTAGCTATATTGCATCTAATTTGCTAGGCAGAACTGTAATATGTTATCTTCTCAGATTTGCACTGCCTTAGTATCAATTATATCATTACATACTTAAAGCCTGTATCCTAGCCTTGTATTAAGCTCAGCACATTAAGCTGCTGTATCACATCTTACACTAAATGATTTTCTGTTTCCATGGTTGAAGAGAATTGAAATTTTTAGGATTGTTACCCCAAAACATCACTGTGGATTATCATATGTAGGCTTGTAGACACCTCACTTAATGCTTAAAACTCCGCAATTATCTAAGATATTAATATCTCCCTCCTTTTTAGGGCACCGTTGTCCATATAATTAGATTTTTTTTAGTTTGCCCGAATACTCATCTTTTTTCGCGGTTGTAGTGGAGCTACCTTATCGGAAGAAGGGTATATTATTTACAGGTTTTAATTTTCTGTAGTCATACTGGCTGTTTGTTTGATACGGTTGGCGAGCGCTTTTGATGCGAAGACATCATTATCAATTCACCTTTTACTTTTCTCTTCACGACTTATTTTATCAGAATTGCTACCTTTTGCCTTTTTCTAGTCAGCATGACATAAAAAAATATTGAGACCTAAATGTTTATTATGGAAATAAAAAATAATAGTGACAAAAATATGTTTTTGTGATCAGCATTTGTCACAAAAATGCTTTATTCATTGATGCTATTCAATATTTAGGTGGTTTTTCTTTTTAACTACAAATATTATTATTTACTTATTCAGTGATAAACAAAAAAATAATTGATAAACAAATAATAACAATATAAATAAGAAGTTAAGTTTTGTACTTGATGCTTATTTTGTTCATTTTGTTAAACACTTGATAATTACGTGGCGTATGAGAAATGTTTTCTATAATTAAAACAACATATAACTTATACGTAACCGATAAGTTACTGCTTCATACAAACATTTTATGATAATAGAAATTAATTGTTAATCAGGAATAAGTTCGTTTATTCTCTCTAACTATTCAATGAGTTTGAAAGAATATTCTTTACAAATTAATTAATTTAATACAAAAGGCCAAAAATCGATCGCTTCATCCTTTTTCAGCATTCTTCTTATGATAAATTGAATAAAATTTTTCGTATTTTATCTGAGTTTGTTTGATTAAATAGACGATTTTTACAAATATAAAAACAAAAATTATATAGATATGAGGGATATTAAAAAGAGATGTAGTGGACAAGAAATTATATCGCAAATTACAATCTATATGTTGGCCACCTATCGATGTTAGTACTCCATATTTAAACTTCGTAATATTGAAAGGATTGATTTGATCCCACCAAAAAGTCCCGGCTGGTTGCAATAACACAAGTAAGAAGTTGTTATTTCTATTGCCGCATATAGCGAGTAAAATGAGGAAGATTTCTCAAATAACTTAATTTTGTTGTAAATGTTTAAGATTTTTATAGAAGCATACCAAGGAGCGATTATGATCATTCGTTAAATTTTAAAATTGAGGCAGCACCTAACAACTGATTATCATAACTCCAGTTCGGTTCGGTTCGGTTTAAATATCGAATTATAAAGTAAAAGCGAGAAGTCTAAAATGGGTTTTATAGAAGTCTAGGTTGGGTTTCAGATAATAAACCGATTTATTTTCATTGCTTTTAACTTCACTTGTGGTGATTTTGCTTTAACTTGCCATTTCCAGGTTAACTGTCGATAAAGATGCAGGCGAAGGTATTTCACATGCGAGGTAATTTGGTTCTTTGTTCTACATTCAGTGAATTTGTGTAAATTTTTATTCATTATTTATTAATATTTATTCTCAATTTTTTAATCACAGCTCTATTTGGAACGATTTGCACCAAAACTTTTATGTGTACAAAAAGAGAATTATAAGAAAAAACCCACATGCGGTCAAATGTCTTATTACATCTTAAGTCGATGGCTTTTAAGATTTTTAAAAATACAAATCAAGGACTATGAGAGACAGAAATGTTACGCAAATTACAAAAATTCATCACAAAGCTCTCTTTTCTGTTTTAGTTTGTAATAAAACATATTTGTAACTATTTTCTTATCCTTAATACTTTCACACAAAATAAAAACTTTTCTATGACAGATATAAAAATCACCGTAAAATGTAAACTTGTATAATCCTTCCCAGAAGTGTCAAAGTATTTTAAAATTTACAAAGTCAACTATAAAAAGGAATAAAATTAATAAATAAAAATCCATAAAATTATAGTAAAAGGAAAAAACAAACTTTTTCTAAACTTAACTCACTTGGAAAAAAGCTATGCGACGTTGTAGTGTATAAAAATTACTGAATAGGATTTCATTAACTTTGTGATAGAAACAGAATAGAAGTAATAAGGAATAAAAGAAAAAATATAAAATATAGTTTTTAAATGTCAAAAAATATGGATAAATTGAAAAACTATTTTTTAAACAAATCAATTCAATAAATACGGAGTAGAAATAAATCTGAGATAAAATTTTGTAAAACTAGAAAATTAATTGATTAAATATTAAAATTGGTTGCCTTATATGTGAAATCCAACATATACGGGATCATATTTTTTTTTTTGGCTTAATTTTTTTCCTATAAATAAAAATAGCACGGCGTGCTGAGGATCTTATTGGGGGAATAGTTAAGGCTTATAAATTCTAGAGAACATTACAAAATAATGACATAATAAGTAAGACTTTCGCCAGTAAATAAAACTTCGAAATTTATTCATGTTAAGTCCACAAAACAGAATCATTTTTTGGCCCAGTTTTAATGCCGCACATAGTTGCTTATTAGAAGTAAAGTCGCTAATAACCAAATTTTTCCACTTAGTGACGAAAGGTGATTGAATACCATTTTCTCCTATTATATTATCTAAGTTTAGTTGGTTAAATAGATGATCTTTATAACTAAACATCACCCAAAGTAGATATTTGCGAAGAATGCTAAAGAATGACATAGCGATCCAGAAAATGCATTTCATTCAGTCAAAATACAATTTATCTGCAACTTTTTAAACATTTAAAAAAACTTAGGAAGGATAAAAAAAACTCAAAATTTACTTCAAAAACTCTGTTGTGTGTTAATAAAAAGTTAGTCCAATAAATTGAAATAATAAAATACTAATATTAAATTAAAGTCTGGAGCCGCGTCCTCCATACAGAGCAAGTGAACTCAAAAACAAGTAATCGCTGTGTCCAGTTTTCAGTTTTAATATAATAAAATTACACTTTTTTAGGTCATATTATCAAATGTCTTGCAATTGAAGCTGTACATTTCTGCCTAGTTACTTTGGTTTAGTAAAAAATTGTTCATTCCTAAAAGTATATGATTCATGTAAATGCTTCAACTTTTGCATGTTTAATGTAATTTCTTCTCTTTAGTAAGAATAATTGTGAGTGATTTTTTGGAAATTTGCTGCAGGTATCAAACACTAATAAAATTTAAGTGAAATATCTTTAACATACAATCATACATTGACACATTTCAACATACATACACGTCAGTTATAGTATTTATATGCTTTAGATTAAATTATTCCATATAAATTTTCAAACATTAAAAGCCTTCGAGTTATTCAACTGTATTAAACTTAATTAAAATGTTTTCTTCGTTTCTACTGGGTGGTTTTTTAATGGTTTTGATTTTAATTTATATTTTATTTAATACAGAGATACAGGCATAAAATTAACATGCTTTTATTTGTTAATATAAAATAATTGCGCCTAATGTTATTGGCTGTAAATAAAACAAATTTATAAAATTTTTATTTTATAAATTTACAGAAATACATAAACAACAATACTAACTTACAATAGAGCATAATTTCAATCTATTGACAAATATTATTACCTTAATCAAACGTTCCCATATATTTTACTATAATACTTTATATGATTTCAATAAAAACAACACTAGAAGAAGTAAAATAAAATTAGATTAAGTTATTGGACTTAAATTTTTTAGGGTTCCTTCTCTGAAACCGTTACAGTGTGACTCTTAATATTTGTATTATCTAGGCCGCTAATAACAACAAATACTAAAACTGAATGGTGTTGCGATAGTGACGTGGATAGAATGGGGATAGAATGTGTATTACTACGACCGTTATAACAAGTAAAATACTTATGAACCGTTTAGAGAGACTCTTGAAATTTAAAAAAATGTTTACTTAATAGCGTGCTATTAACCGTAATTGTAAATTCCTTACAATTAATTAAACATAAATTGAAAAAATTATTTGACTAAATAAGAATTAAGTTAAATTTTATTTTTATTTTTTTCAAAATCAGTTCAGGAGTAAAACATTTTTTGGCAACGAATACTCAGCTACATTTTTGTCGAACAAAGTAAAGCGCATCTGATGACATCTTTAACTGATGACATCTTTTTTGAAGAGCCCACTAAATTTTACAATCTTTAGAAGCCCACAAATAAAAATTCGTCACCAATTTCGCCAAACCTAGTATAGGGTTTTACTACCCTTTGCTAGTCTTTTTAGTTATTATACATAGACGCTTGAAATTTACACAGAACGGTTATCGCTATATTCGCTGTAACAATAAGCATAAAATTTAAAATTATAAATTTAAGGGTGTCCTAATAGGTGATATTATTTGAGGCATATACATTAAGGTGCATAAATGAGTACAATTTTGTTCATTGAGCAATTTTTATATCATAGAAATAAAAGTAATAACGCAAATTCAAATTTTTTTTGTAGTTTATTTAGTATTAGGTACTTTACAAAACAGTGTAAAATTCAAAACTTAAAACATCAATTTCTAAGAAAAAATAAAGAAACCGAAAACAACACCAATGTAATCAATTTTGCACCGTTGAAAAATCTTGCGGAATACGAATATTTTTAATACTTAGTCCAAAGCCCTTTATTTTGTAAGACATCATTTACGCGATTTGGCATACTCTCCACCAAATTCTATACAATTTGTTTTGGAATATTCTTCCATTCATTTTGCATCCGCTGCCAAAGCTCATCGAAATTGGTAGGGGCTGATTGGTACTGTCCCAACCGTCTCTTCACGATTGACCAAAATTCTCAATCGGATTGAGGTTGGGACTTTGTGCTGGCCACTGCATTAATTAAAAATTTCGCTCACTAAGCCATTCTTCTACGATTTTGGAAGTGTGTTTTGGATCACCATCCTGCTGAAAAATTATTTCTTCTGCAGGATAGGCGCCCTTATCTACAAAATCGGGAAGATGAATCTGCAAATCCTCAAATAGTATTCTTTCTTCATTATATTATGAATTTTTTGCAGTGGTGCAAGGTCCCACCACGTAAAGCAACCCCATACCATGACGTTTCCTCCACCGTGCTTCACTATTTGATTCACATGGCGCCCTTGAATTTTTTCACCAGGGCGGGCCAGCAATATTGTTTACCGTCGGATTGCAAACGGTCGAATTTGGATTCGTCTGACCAGATCACACGTTTTCGTCCACTGTCGTAGTTTTATGCTCTTTGGTAAATTTCAACAGTGCCTTTACATTTTTTTCCGACAATGCAGGTTTTAGTTTTTTTTACTGCTGCAATATAACCAATGTCGCGATGGGTTCTACATGCCGTCCACCGACTAACGAGTTTTCCGATTGCTAACGAAGCATCTTTTGGTGTTAAAAACTTAACTCTTTTCATTTCTCTTACCATTAGACGTGCGACCACATTAGTTAGAAGTTTTTTACGACCTCTAACTTGAGGCTTAGGAATAACGGAAGACCGCTTTGTACCCTTCTGATCACTGATTGACTCACATTAAGTTCTTTTGCAATTTCCCAGGTAGAACAGCCTCTTTCAGTCATGGTCCGGATGCTCTCCTCGGTGGATTTTAAAAGTTTTTTCATTATTTATTTGATTTTTGTTCAAAAATAATTGAGTACATAAGCGTTATTTTGGTTTTTTTGTGCTTTTTTTTTGGTGCTTGATGCATTTTGTTAAAAATTTTATATAATTTTATTAAGTACTAGATACTTAATAAACGACAATAAATTTTTTTGGATTTGCTTTATTACTTTTATATTTATGAACTCATGTACTCATTTTCGTACGTCACTGTACATACGTGTTGTAATGGTATTTTAAGCCTTTATATAGAGCCACTTCAAATTTATACGAAGTTTGTATAACTATATCCACAATAAAATTACTATATCCTAATAAATTTAAAGTTAATAACTGTCCTTATGGGTGACTTAATTGTACATATAATGCCTTACCGTTTTATACATACCATACTGCTCTTACTATGATATAATAGCAAATATTATTACAATAAATGTTGTCCCCATAAAAGTAGTACTTCAGTGAAAATAGCTTCTCTGTTGATCAGTAATTTCAGCGTATATTGTTTTTGTTGTTTGTACTTACAGAGTACTCCCTTTTAAATTTTTAGTTTAGATTTAGATGCAAGTCTTGAAGAGATAATATATGTTTTCAAGCAACTTGAAGGTAATTTTATTCTTATCTTCTAATATTCCTTTATCGGATAAAGAGTTATAGTTATGGTGAAATAAATTTGCCACGCTTCTTGAAAAAAATATATGTGGATTAAAAAAATCTGAAAGCATATATTTTTTTAAGGTGTGTTTACCTCCATCTGCCTTATTGTGGAACAAGATTAACGTGAGTACCTGCCTACTCGGCCTAACCTCACGGAGTGCAACAGCACACTTGATCGACCGTGCACTATACCTACATAAATCGATCTTAAACCACAACCACCACGTGTATCCCCGAAGGCGACCTCACCAACAGCCGGTCACAGAGAGGATAGGCTCTCTGTGGGGCTACCGATTCCCGTGGTACCAGTCCTTTGGCCATTGGTCGGGCCTTGAAGAGGACCCGTGTGTTTTAAGACACAGACCATTCCCAGATTTAGGTTCTAGGAATCCTAGCGTCTGGTGCCCCTATTTTCCCCGAGTGAACCGCATCAAAGCATTTGCCATTCCTGCAGTGACAATTGGAACCCCCGGGGGGAAGTTTAAAAGAAGTACTAGTTTTTATAGTTTAAAAGAGATTGCCTTATAATGAAATTTTTTCTTGGTTGAAAATCTTTAAGCAGTTTTTCGTATTACATAACCACAAACCAAGTTTGCGTGAAAGTGCTACCAGCAAAAGACAAACATATCACGGTCCTCAGGTATTACTGGCGTCTACGCAGCAATAGTTTTAAAGATAGACATATTGAAAATATCTAGCGTAATAGGTTAATTTTCCTGTTAAATAAGTCGTTCCATAAGATCGTAATTTGGTTGACCTTAGCAAAAATCTTTTTTCACAAAAAATATACAAATAAACTCCAATTGTGAGTCTTTTAACTTTACGGTAAATTTTGAGTCATCGTTTTTAGGTGTACAGTATCTCAAATAACACACTCAAAATAATCACCCTATAATTTATTAACTAATATCCCCAAAATCACCGGGTTTAATTATCATAATAACTATTGTGATTTTGTTTATATTTTGGGTAATTAATTTCAAAATCAAATTTTTTGGTATATTACCAATATGGATGTTGTTTATGAAAATGCCTGGATAATTTTATCATTCATTTAAGAACTGTAAAGCGCACCTAAACATTCGATAATATTTTCCAATATTTCTTTATTTCACAGCCTTTGTTTATAAATCAAAAATATTTTTGGAGATTTTAAAGACAAATTGTATTATATTACCATTCCATTCATGATAACAAAATAGGTATGCACTGGTATGTGCTTAATATAGTGCATTCATCTTTTAGTCTGTTTTAAAGTTTTGAATTTTATCAAGATTAATAACAGACGCCTACGTCTTCTGGTGTTCTTAGCAAAAATTTTCTAAGCTTTGAGTACTAAAATGTTTTGTATATTACAAAGAATTTATAAGGGCAAAGAAGCAACATGGTTGAGGTAAACAATATCTAAGAGCAACATATAATGGTTAAATTATATGGTTATAGTTAAAACATATTATTAATAATATAAACATTATATGGTTAACTTAAATGATTATAATATGGTTAAAAACTATGGTGTTTCATATGGAATATGCCAGTTTTTTTTAATTTTAAAATGCAAAATTATTTGTTAGTTTTTTATTAATGATTTTATATAAAATATGATTTTATTAATACATACTAAACGTGAGCATAAAACGTCTTGTTAGACTAACTTCATAATGTTCAATAATGAATTGGTCTCTTTTTTCTTGCACTTGATTTTATGTGTATACAAATATTGTTGTGCTCTTAAATAAAAACATACAATAGAATTTTCTCTTCTTCCAACCAATGCAATATTTGTTGTTGTTTGAAATTAAATTTCAGTAGTGAGTATTTTGTTTGAATAGTGTCTCTTGATATGAAATACTGTTATAGCAGACAACATTTAGTTATTTTATATTAATTTGCACTTGAGTGGTTGAAAATAGAAAACTGTAGTAGATTGAATTTTTTTAACTTTTATTGATGAATAAAAAATCTAATTTAATTGTTTCTCTCAAAAATCAGAGATTTTACTATCAAGAAAATTTAAGTAAAATGAACTAGTGAACAATATGAAATGCTCAGCATATTTATTGCACTTGATAAAACTGTCCGGTCAAATCAGGTGCACTGATTTTTGCACTGTTTGCTCTCTTGTTCTCTGTATTTACTGTTTAGTAATATTCGACTACACGTACAATCAATATTTGCGTTTCAAAAACATGCAATACTGTACACTTTTTAACATCTTGCGCTCACGTTTAATACATACATAAATAAGCAAACAATAATTAGTGGGTAATAACGTAGAATTTTTCTTCTTCCAAACCGTGTTTCAAGAACATAAGGGTGGGAACACTTGGGCTATGGTTTTCACGGTATTCACACATGGCCTACACTAATGCAGTTTATGGATTTACCGGTACAGAATAGTAAATCTTTAAAACGGCTTAAGATTTCTATCATTGCTTTGTTGATGTTGTTCTCGAAGACATAAAGTTGATCGGGAGATCTCTTTTCCAATTCAGCCAACACCTTATTCATGTAGTCTTTCAAGTTCAAAGTGCCCCCCTCCGGGGGCACTAATTGTCATTGAGATACATTTTCAAAGCTTTGACGCAGTGCTATCGTGGAAAATGGGGCCACCAGACGCCAGGGTTCCTTGATCCTTAATCTGAAAGAACCCAAACCTAATCAACGGTGGAACAGCATACGCCAGAGATGCGTGGTCACGGGAGTGCTTGGCCGTTAGTATGCGAACTGTGGTTACCAGTCGACCTCCAGTTTGAATGTAGACTTACCCACGCATAAGGAAGTCCGTGTAGGTTGATTTTATTTTCGCCAACATTCGAGGGATCAAAATTGATATTATTATAAACAAAAAAAAACCGTGGGGATGCGAAAGGGATAAGCAGGGAAGCCTCGCAAGAGGCAGAAAGGCTAATCGCTCAAGAAACTTCGTTCTTAACTTGCCTAAGGAAGAGTTCAGAGGAGATGGACTGGAACACCTCGCAAGGGGTGGTTAGGTTAATCTCTAATGGTTTTCGTTAGAGGTGGAGCGATTAATCCATTTAGGTGTTCCGGCAATCAATTAGCAAAATGGAGATCTGCTATAAATTTCTGTGGACCAGAACCCAGAGTAGCGCTGGGTAATACGAGCTAAGGTCAAAAAATGGGTGGACTCATTAAACCTGAAAAGGTGGAGGGAGACCACTACGTGTAGGCAGGCTCGAATGAAGTAATTATTCGGGGCCCCAAAATGTGTGTTTAGTGTTGTAGTGGCTAGCCATGCTCTATGAGGGGGTCCTTAAGCCTCATAAAAAGTCTCAGCACTGCATCAATTTGTTAATCTACATTTTAGTTCATATTTTATACATAAATTACTGCCTGCAAAAACATAGATTGACTTTCCAGCATTTCCCTGTTGCCCATAGAGTTCCTTCATTGATTGCAATAATATATCAATGCAATTGCGTGAATGACTGGTCTTATTGAAGATAACTAGCATTTGGTAGATATAATGATTCTGATCGTTTCTGTGGTTCTTTTCAATAGGACGAAGCTGTTTTTAAAGTAACGTAAAAAAATATATTTTCCAAAAAATGAAATTGAGTACCGCAAGATTCATGCATTGATTGTTTATAATTTTCTTACAGAATTAACCTAAGAACAATGTACAAGTCACTCTTTACCGCTGGAATGCTGGAATGCAGAATTTAATGATGGACGCCATAGACTGGACAATTTCACGAGAAGGCGGTAAAAAATCCATAACATTTGAATGGAGTGAAATTTTTATACATGTTTTTTTATGGCATTTAATTTTTGCTATAAAATGTAAAAATCAACAATCTTGGGTTTAAAATACACTTTCATTTAAGTTGAATATTATTATTGATAAATATATTTATATATTTATTTGTATATATATTTATTTTCAGTTTAGTTGAATTTTATTATTTATAAATACCCAGTAAAAAAAGACATGACAAAACAGTCGTAAGTAAATGAGTTCTATTGCTCTTGCACCGGTTCAGTTTTTGGTGCAAAAAGCATGATTTTAACATAGGCTTGTGATTGGAAGTCATTTGTTAACGTTTAAACGCACTGATCATCATTTAAATAAGTGCTTAAACAAAAACAATTTCTTGCTCCAATTAAAGGTTTTAATTATTTTTAGATACAAAATTAATTAAATGTTTTATTTATTCAATTATTTTTTTACTTTGAATTTTCGTTTTTTCTTTCTTAATTAATTATGTAGTTGTAGCAATTAAAAAATTAATTAAAATTATAGCTAAAACTAAATAAAACCTATGTTAGGTGCAAAAAATTTTTTCTGTGTAGGACTAATCAAATTGCTATGTTTCGAATGCGTTATAATTTATGTGCACATGATTAACTAGCAAAATGGAGTGTATTTTCCAGTATTCAAAAATTTTTCGTTTTATTACAGTTAGGGATGACATTAAAAATGCGTTCCAGCAAATAAGTGCTTAGGAAAACATGAAATCAATATTTCATTTTCAACACGTTCATTATTATTTTCTAATAATTTTATAACTTAAGTTTATAAAACTCATTTGGAAGTTAATACCAGTGTATCTCGGTAGCCAAAAAAATTACTACTCTATTTCAACAGGGAGATGGACTTCCTCTGAATTTTGCTAAAACTAAAAAAAGTAATAAAAAATTGCAATTTTTGAGGCATAAAATAAATGTTGTGTAATTAAGTAACTTATAAGCTTTTAGTGCTAAAAAAATAGCGCTTATGTGTCTTTCAGAAATGTTTAAACTTTATTTTAATAGGCCCAAATTGCCCTACAATCTCCTACTTAATAGAGTATAACTCAATGCCGTCAAACCACGTCAAAAAAATTTTGCACCTTATTGTAGTCCCAGTATATATGTGCCCGGTTGCTCCAGAACAATTTCTCTGACCCAAGGTCAGATATTTTGTGCAAAATTTATGAATACAAAGGCTTTACAAAAATTATTTTCTTTTCTACTTAACTTTATAACGTTTTATGTTAAAGACGGAACCTGTTTATAAAATCATCTTCTTGAGTGTTGGGTCCTAGAGTAAATAATATAAAAATCATATAAAAAAAAAAGAATTGTGCGCTAAATAAAAATACTTTTAAATGTAATAAAATTTTACCCGAAAAACACGTAACTAAAAAATTAAAAAACATTCACTATAATGTTTAAATTATTTGTTTTTTAAAAATCTTAAGTCGCTGCTTGAAACGGTTCCAAAAATAAGCGTAAATATATGTCATAACCACGTCTACTATGGGAACACCCGTTAACTTTTACTAACTGTTTATTCCTTTTTAGCAAGCATAGTACTACATACCTGTGTAAACAGCCAGCATCCGCCTATAACGATTACAAGTTAAGGCCTTATTCGTCAAAATCGCAGCTTCGAGGAAACACCCTTTTATTTTTATTTTTGTTGTTATAGTGTATTTTTTAAACATACTTTGTATCTGTGTGCATATTATGGTCCAAATAAGACCATAGGCATTAGCCATAGCTACCATAGTTTAAATAAATTTAATTTACAAAATAAGGCCATATACGTGTAAACCCTGTCACTACCGGTACACCTTATAATACTACTTGCTACTTGTTGTTATAGCGGACATAGTAATACGACGGAGAATCGGGCATATATTGTAGCGAAAACATTAGGGCAAAAAAACCTTTGGATACGGAACCTTAAAAATTGATTGACTTTTTTTCAAGGATCTGGAGGAGTCAAAATTTTTTGTAACAATTTTTCAAATGCTTAATGTTTTTGTTTTTAAATAGCCCACACACGTTGGTTGCGTTCTGACAATAATTTGTTCGATTTTGCTTTAAAAGTAATCCACACAATATTTTAAGACTCTTACTTTAATAGTATACGTGTTTTCTTTATATAAAGGTACCCATCCCTGGATAAAATACTAAAATTTATATAAAATTATGAAAATTCCTGTAAAGCTCTGTAGAAGGTGTTTTAAATATTTTAATACCAATGTAATTGCACAAAGTAAAAATACAAATCAAATACATATTTTCTTCTATTTGCTATTTGGTAGTAATATTTTGTCATTATTTTGAAGCAGCGCCATCTGTTGCGCAATCGTGTTTAAAATATTACGCTTTCATAAACAAAAGGCGCAGTACCATTAAATAGGTAAAATTGCGTACTTTTATTTCACTACCTTTTCTTCACTTTCTCATTCCAATAAGATATTTTTGCGGAAAAAAGGATCCTATATTGAAATAAGGATACTATGGTACTACCTCACAAAATTTTGTTAAAATCCATCCAGTAGTTTTTACGTGATGCGAACGTAGACTGACAGAATGAAAGACAGAACGACAGGAAATGAGTTACTGTTTTATTATATGTATATAAAACAAATGCTAATATTAAAATATGTTTAATAAATATCTGATACACATACTAATTGTACATTAAATCAGTCACAACTTAAAATTACTCGATATCTCTAAGGACCTCAAAAATGCCTTTGCATCACAGTTTTCTTTAATTGGAAAAAATACCGTTAATGTGCAACGTATTTTTATTATAAAATTACAGCCCTGTTTTTAAAAACTTTTTTGTCTCTCCTGAACATTTGTGAGTTTTAACTTGTGATTTTTTTTTAATTTAGATACTCGTAAACGAGTATCTACAAATATACATATATATGTATCTAATAACCATGCTTTTTGGCGAAAATTAACATACATATGTAAAATTTTTGTTACTACAATAAAATTATTTATTTCCATTCGTTTAAAATAACATTTTTAAAATATATTTTACCTGATTGCTATATTTTTATATGTATTTTTTCTACACTATCACTTTGAGTTATTACAATTTTTAGTTGCAATATCATTTTTTTGTTATTTTATTGTATTTTTAATGATTTTTATTTGTTGTTGCCCTGGTGCATTGGCGTGAAAATTGAGGCTGCTCCCAAAACAATTTATTTTGTTGAAATCAATCAAAAAGTAATTGCCGCCAGAGGTTGAATTACTTTAAAACATTGACGTTCATACAAATGTTAAGTAAAAGAAATTGAAAATTCATTCGATAGAGCGAAAGGTAACAAATAAATATATAAAAACGTAAAACAAAATATATAAAAAAAAAAACATAAAATAAATACTTTGGAGAAAGAAAAAAAAAAGACAACTAATGATACAAAAGTAAACCGCAAACATGAAGAATGATAGAACCATAACAAAAAAGTTTGCAAAAGCTTTACTAATATTTTAGCACATCACTGTTAGGAAATTACAAAACAATGATACCCGAAGGTAATATTTTCTAGCAAAAATATTAGAGATTATTTTTAGTTTGCTTTTTGCAATACTTCGCTTTGGAGAAACGTATTATTATTTGTTTAGAAAGTATGCTCATATTTCGTTCATTTAAAATTGGAAAATCTGTTGAAGATTTTCATAAATTTTGATTTAAGAAAAAACTTGTTATTATTTGCAAGGATTTCAGGGGTTTTTTTTCAAATTCAAAAACATTTAATTAAGAACCAAATTATTGTAAGATTACTGATAAATTTGTTTGCAGTACAATTTCTTTATACTAATATCAATTAATATCTCGGGAGAAAATGAATGATAGTAGAGTGGTTGTTCTTGTATTAATTAATCTTTCTAAAGTTTTGTTTACATTACGTGTACAAGTAAGTTTTACATATGAAATTTCAGATTTTCCATATGTAAAACTTACACATAGTGTGTACCGCTTGAAACATAAGATGTGTGTTTTTCATACGTGCACTAATATTAGAATTACTTCTTTTTTAATTCAAAGCATGCTCCACTGTGATTTGTAAAACACTATAATAACAGCTGTTTTCTGCAATGTAAATTTTTTATTAAATATTTAAATTTTATTAGTCGAATAATATACAAATCAATTTTTTCGTTTAATTTCGTTTTATTCTCCAAAAGCTGATTTTTTAAAAATTATAGTCGCTTTATGTATGGCAACCCAACCTCAGTTGCGTTGACAGTTGCCGAAATTGTATTACGTATGGCAACTAAAAGATGTTAATTTCACTTGCCAAATTGGCAACTATTTGTGGTTGGTGTTGATTTTTTTCACAGACTAAGCAAAAATAGTCGGTATATCTGCAGAAAAATACGTTTATTTTTCCTAAAATTAATAGTTTATATATTTAAAAGAAAATTTATATAATATACATACATACAATTTCTTTAAGTTGTAGATTTCAACAAGGTAAAAGTAACCAACAAGCACACTTTTAGCATTTAACATTAGAAAAGGATCTACATGTTGCCTTTTAGAAATAATCATTTTATTTATTGTTCTTTTTTACTTTAAATTACTTTTTTCTTGCTTATTTATTAAATTTGTTTGATTATTTACATTTATTTCCATTTGCTAGACTGGCAAAACATCATTATCGATAACTTTAAGGCAACTTTGCCGTTTGACAACGCAACCATCCCTAGTCGGCGTATAATTTTAAAGAACAAATGGAAAAAAATTCTTTTAGTCACTCGCAGAATGTTATGCATTTTCTGGATCGCTATACCCTTCTTCAGTATTCTTCGCATCTATTTACATTTGGTCTATTATAACCAACCTAACAAAGATAATAAAATGCAAAAAATTGTATTCAGTTAGAAAAAGTTATAATAATTTAAAATATCTTAATTTAATAAGAATTTATTAATTTATGTAAAATACTGATAAAGTCCATTTTGGATCGACCTGATTTCTGTGATATATTTGAATAGAGCAGTAACTTTTCGGCTTCCGAGGTTGTTGATATTTTCTTTCAACTGAGAAACATAACTTTAAAATCAATGAAAAGGGATTTTTGGACGGACGCCTACTTAAAATATGTGATACAGTGCAGGGCCCAAGTTTGGTATTTTCTGACAAGATTTAATTAAGAAAATTATTAAAGTATTACTCGAAAAAAAGTATTTGAAGTATTTAAACTTCACTTTTATAATAAAATTAAACTAAAAATAAAAACCTGCCATAACTTTTTTCTAATCGGTCGATTCAAGGCGTATCTATTTTACTAGTTGGCAGCACGGCGAAGTTAATTATTTTTTGCTTTACTTTTTTTGTGCATGGCAGCTGGCAAAAATTCGTTTATATTTTTAAAAATTGAAAAAAAAGAAATAAAATTAAAATTATTTTAAAAAAATATTTCAATGTTAAAGAAAACTAAAAAAATACTACCAGAAAGGTAAGAAAGAAGTGTATTTAGTTGTTGGATGTGATATTTTAATTAGTGTTTTTGGCGTCTGTCGTACATGTAACCAACAACAAAATGCATGTGGGTATTTTCTTGGTTTTGTATTTGTTGTCGCGGCGATGCCACCTTACATAAATTCGCCTTGGGACGATTTTTACATTTTATGGCAAAAGTTAAAGACTAAACAAAAAACGAGTATTAAAATTTAAAACCTTTCGCATTCATTTTTCATTTGGTATTAAAAATATTTTTTTACTGGGTTTCAAAAATTAAAGTTCTGTAACAATGGTTTGACTAGAAACTATTCACAATGGGTTTCCGAGTAGAGGTGCCATTTTTGACTCAATCTATATCTCAATTCTTCTCAATCTACTCTCGCAATGGGAATGTCTTTTTATAAATGTAACAAATTATTTAAATTTTAATTTTAACTACGTAAGTCTGGAAAAAGAAATAACTTTAAAAAAATTAATTAAATCTTAATCAATTAGACTCGTAGATTTTATTTGATATTATTTAGTTTCCAAATGAAATCACCGATTCAAAATAAAATACTACTGCGAATTATATTAAAACAACTAACAAACAAAATTAATATTTTAATAAAAAACATTCTTTAAGCCAAGCGGTAATTGATTTTTATAACACGTTCATCAATTACTACACGTACAAATTAGAGATTTCTATGTTGAGTAAAAAATATTTTTTCCTGATAAGGGGCGTCTTTATTATATTTTCTTAACTCCCCTAAGAGAGTTGGGCGGATGAAAATTGCGATATATGATTTTATTCTGTGTTTTCTCATAAATCTTTGCGTTACCTCCATGCAAAACAAATAACATTTTTCATGGTTTCGTAATTCAGTCCAAAACATTGGAGTAATAAATGTCATTGTCTTATGATTTCCTTCAAGCCAACCACATAAATTTCTTGAGCAACTAGTAAAAAAATGTTTGTCTCTGTCATCGAAAGGAAACTCAAAGTAAAGTTGACAGGCATTTTCAACTAGGGAAGTTTTAGTTAATTCACCACAAATGTAGCAAAATAAATCTGAAGAAATTTTTAGGTCCTTGCCATTTGGTTATCAAAAATTCAATATATTTTTTTCTTTTGCAATATAACTACGACATGGTTTCTAAAAACATTTTGTATATATATTGTGGACAACTTACCAAAATATAAGTTTCTTTGGAGGGGTTTTTAAGGAAAACTAAAACTTACGAGTATATTCTATGACAATAAATGGAGTAATGAAATGTTATATGTATTGTAGATTTTTCTTAATTTCAATTTGAATTTTTACGACAGCATGTGCCACTTTGATTGTCTCAGTGGGGCTCAGGGTTTCCGACAGGTCGAAATATGTGAGGAGGCATAAAGCTTTAATAGCCCCCTATGTTTGTAGGAAAGCCTTTCGCAAAACTGGAGAGTTAATCCCAGAAAAGCCTATTGGTATTTAAAACTAATATATAAAGCGCTAGACTGCGCAACCTACCTACTTCTATTTGTACTACGCCATCGAAGGTACTAGATCCTGACGATCCTAGTGACCAAACATTTGGCCATGAATTCCGCAATAAGTCTTAGTGAAACCTGGGCATGTAGACCAATAAACTTCGACAATGCGACCATTTTAGGAGATGCTTTAGCAATCTCTGGTAATATTGACTACTGCTCACAATCACCCAGGTCTTTTAGATTCGTAATATCAGTGTCAAGAACGTCGACTGCAAAACTTTTGAATACAGGGGGATATGTGGCTGTCCTAGAATATATTCGCCGACGAGCTTGCTAAATCTCCTTAGGGATCAGGAAATAGATCAACTAGCTGGCGTCCCGCTTAGTGATGTAAAAAACTCGGAGCAGTCCTTATCACTTAAGATGTAGTCATGTGACAAGATAGGTATAAGTTTCATTCCCCTGGTAACACTATACATTGGTAAAATTTCCAGACTTCCTTTCCACTTCTGTTTATCTAGATTTAATAGCGGCTTTCAAAGTTCTATTTGCCGTTCATTGCTAAGCAATATTTATTTAGCAACAATAAAATATACTCATATAGAATGCAAGTACAGAGTCTTTATTTATGGGCAAAAAGTTTGCATTTTTATTTTTATTATTATTGTTTTTTTCAGTTTTATTACAAAAATCTATTGTTTTTAGTTTGTTTTGTGCTCTATTTTTAATTTACTCGTATTTTTATTTGATGTATTCCACATTTGTAATAAATATAAATTTTTTTCTTATTTAAAAAAGAAAACTTTGCGATATGAAATATTTGAAATATTATTGATACTCGTATAAATATGAGAAGCAATTTGTTGAAATTGCTTTTTTTGCTACATTTCTAGAGAGGGATTATTTTCAGCAGCCCCCTCAGCTTAATTTAAAATACATTTGTATTTCATTTGAAACTATCAGAATAATACAGGTGTGATGTTGACAATACCCAAATCATAATTCATGCGATATTTTGTACCTTTTTCTTTCTGTTTTGTTGTTGTTCTAAAATATTTTTTTATCTATTTTATATATTGCTTTTTGCACAGGAGCAGCAAATAATTGTGGTTGGCAAAAAAAAAAAAAAGAAAAGCCGCTAATGGAAATTAAACATTGGGGAAATCAAGCAAATGATTATTTTTTGCGTTTTTCATTTTTGTTTTTAAATCGCAAAAAACAGCCACTAAAATAGAAACAATTTATTTAATGAGTACAATTTTTTATATTTTATGTTGAAAATAAATCATGACATAAGATGAAATAGAAAAAAAATATTGTTGGCAAATACCAATCAAGTGGAAAACTATATGATGGACAAATAAGTTTTTATATTTTAAACAAATTCTCTTTGAAATATGCTGTGCAGTTTGTGCAAAATAAATATTAATTAAAAAAATAATGAAAAATATTTTATTTATTGCATTGACGATGTGAGTGCTTAATTCAAAAAATTATTTAATTCTTTAAGTTTTAAATATATGAGCTTAATTGATTTGCAAACAAATATGAGAAAAATTTTAACCCAAGAAAGCACCTTTTTATTTTTAGTACATTATTCTTGTAACAACAATGTTTATTTTTTAACCGACTTAAAAAAATATACAGGGCAGTCGTTGAGACCGCCAAAAGAAGTGAAAACTAAGTAACTTGTGATTACTTTTTACCGCGAATTTTTATGAAATACAAAGCAAGAAGATAATTTAAGTTTTTACAGAATAATGCGAGTTCAATAATTTTTCTGCAACCAAAACGTGCAGACCAATGTATAGAAAAAATCTTAAATGACGATGATGCGAGTTCAATCATTTTTCTTAAACCAAAACGAGCAGACCTATGTATAGAAACCAATGTGGTTGTCATAATGGTGACGACGGTTTTTGAGTTCAATAATTTTTCTTCAACCAAAGAAGTTTACACCTCAAAAAAAAGTGCAAGGATGTCTAATCTTCTGCACTTTGTGTGTATTTGCTATTGCACAACTCCTTTATTTCTGTGTCAAGTTTAAACATTTTTCTTTTAAAGGTTTTGCTTACAGTTTGGTAAGCATACATTACCTAATATGAAATATATGGATTAATATTTTGAACCGTTATAGACAGACAGTTGAAAATCACACATAATATTTATTACTATGTCCCCTAAAACAAAAGGTATAAAAATTTATGTTAAAAATTAAAGGGTGACCTAATAGGTAATGTAATTTAACATAGGTGACCTTATTTTTTTATCCGTTATAGATCGACACTTGAAATTTACACAAAGTGTGTATTACTATGTAAACAATAAGAAGTATACATATTTATAAATAAATGGATTTTAAAAATATATATTAAAGGTTATTTATAAGGTGACATTACACTACGTATTGCCACTTATGTCTTTCCAACCAATATATATAGTCACTTGTCAATTACAAAGAGTGCCTCCAGGCCAACGAGTTTCACAGATTCCTACAAATAGAAAGTTGTAATTATGTACTTCTTAACAGAGCTGAGCTAAGCGAGATGGTTCTAAAAGCGTTCATACATTCCAGGATCCAAATCGTGTGCTTGTTTTCATGCTAAACGTCGTCAAGGGTAGATCGGACTATTCATTCGTTTTTTTAAGGTTTCGTTAATCATGATATTTCGGATGAACAAATAATTAGTCTACGGTATCCTAGTTTTATGAAGACACTGGCATCTTAGCTATCAGACCATTGCGATGGTTGAGGAATTTTCAGTTCGAGAAGTACAAGTTGAAAGGTGGTAATCACTTACCTTCTCGATATTGCCAACAAGGCAAACACCCTTTAACTGCTATTATCAAATATAAAATGAAAGTAAAATATTGCAGGTTATCCACAGAGGTTACGTAATTTGGCGTAAATATATTATCATATCTTTTGAATGTTAATACACTTGAAACTTACTCAAAATGTGTATTATAATGTCGGTAAAAACAATAAAAAAATTAAATTAACGGGTGTGGTCAATGGTCGCGTAATTTGACGTACCTTGTGAAACGTTATAGATAGAAACTTGAAATTTAAACAGAATGTAGTAATACACATGTCTGCTATAAAAATAAATATTGAAAATGTAAACTTCAAAAATAGAGTGTCACTATAGCTGATACAATTTTTAGTATATGGCCTTATCTCTTGCACTCTTATAGTATTGTATTGCTATGTGTCGTTCTACGTCTGCTACGACGGCAGCTATCAAAATTATAGGGTGTTTCATAATATACAAGCTCATATAGCTGATATTTTAAACCATAATAGGCAGACGCTTGAAATTAACCACTCCAATAAAAAGTAATAAAAACAAAAACAAAATAGAATTTCATAAATGCCGAAACGGAATCACCAGATTTAACCTGTAAGTTTCCCCATAACAGATATGGTCTGTTTGTATATTATCTTTTGCACAGTAACGTACTTTGTGTGCTGCAGCGACAAGTGCGAAATATAATTAAAAACTTAAAAGTGCCCCTATACAAGATGGGATTTTTAGGGAAATTGTTTTTTATCTTTTATCCTGTTGTTTAGTTTAGATTTGATATCCATCTGTCTGCCTTTTTTGAAGTCGTTTTTTTAAGTATTATTGATTTAGTAATATAAATTCCAGGCAATATTTCACTAAAGTAATATGAATAATTTCTTCTTAGGAACAGTAGAGATTTAAAAAAGGGAGAGATTTAAACACAAACCCAAAGAAAAACTTTGAAATCAACAATGAAAAGCGATTGTGTGCTAATAGTAACAAATCCACAAAATTATTGAAAATTGCATGCGTAGTTTAGGTAAACTTAATCTAAGAGGTTAAATTATATGGTTGTAATCAAAACATATTATTATTAATATAATCATAATATTGTTACGTTACAACAATATCCCTGTCTAACTTAAAAAAAAGATTCTAAAAAAAGTCTTTTAATGATCAAATAGCAACAAAAATGTAGTGATTAAAACAACTTGTTCATCGCAACCTTATATTGATACAGAGAACATACGATGACCATTACCATGTTTTATATCTGCGTGTGGGATCTTTTGACTTTTCCGGGACATCAGAAATAATATTCTCACATATCTAAAAAAAAGCATACTTATCAAAAGTACTTTTGTCACACCTTTCGGTGAAGACCACCGCATTAGACCTCATATTAGTAAACTCTTTATATCTCAATTATTTTTTTCTTTTATTCACCAATGTGTTCTTTCGTAGTTATTTTATTTTTATTTAATAAGAAACGTAAAAATAAAAAATTGGTGATAGTTAATTTTTGAATATTTTTTCGTAACATTTGGGCCAATTTTAAATTGTTCTTTTACCGACTATTTTTTAACAATTTAAGGCGATTATTCATTTGGCGAATTTTTATTTGTATTTTTGAGCTATTTTTCAAAGGGTGTATGCTACTATTTTTGTGGAGTTAGTACAGGGTCATACCTGTCATAGATATGTCCAATTTAGTGTATAAAATACCTTGTAAGGGAAATGACAAAGAGAACTGTAATAAAGTATATGTAGGTACAACAAAGAATAAACTGAAAACGAGAATAGCTGGACATAAATCAGACCAGAGATACAGGGATACAGAATTATAGACATTTAGTACATAAAAAATAATAGTATAATAGAATCTTTAATTTTTTGTAACTTTTCCAGTGTAATTTATGTACATATATGTATGTATAAATGTGAAATTATTTTGGCTTTTCTAAAAATTGTTTAAATATTCTTAATATATGAAATTTTATGTAGATATTTAAATATGTATAGGTTTTTAAAAATGTTTTATCATTCGTAGTAACATTTAATTTGTTTTTGAATGTTTTGAAATGTTAGTTTTTTAAATTTGATTGACAAAAATTTGTTCAATCATTTTAATATTTACATTCATTTAAATATTATAAAACTATTTTCATTTCCTGACAATGCTACCCAATGGTGTAGCGAAATATCGAATATAAAAATAAAAATAAATTGAAATAAAAAAGACCTAGAGCGTAAAAACTTAATTATGTAATATATCCATGAAAATATCTGTTTCCATTGGGTATGGTAAAGTTGAGTGTAGGCACTCCATTTTATTTTATTAGAAAAATCCCAGATATTATAGAGCATTTATATTTTCAGGTTAACTAAAAATATATAGAACAACTTACTTTTTTCTTGCACTAGAGTTTGATTATTTGGCACATTTATATGCATTCATACATTATACTGTTTGATTTTAAAGTTATACATGGAATGTCTAAGTTATATTAAGGTTCTAAAACAAGACCCACAATATTTTTAAAACAAACTAAAGAACTTTGTGTGGTTCTTATAGCAACAATCACGAAAACACTTTCACATCCTTTAAGACACACACATGAATGCAAACACAAAAACAAACAAGTACCCAGCAAGCACGCAAGTTTGATCATAACCCGAGAAAATTATATCAAGGCATTTTCGATTAAAACTGATTTATTCAAAGTTTCATAATAAAAGAAATTTTTAGCAATATGAACGATTTTTTTATTTATTTAGATTTAAGAAATGTTTCTTTATTTATTTATTAAATGTTACATTAAAATAATAAATTATATTCTATCTAAGTTAACTTGTTGCTGTAAAACACCCTTTGTTGTGATCGAACTTAGAACCCTCCGACTGATAAACTAGCACTCTTTCGACTAGCGTACCGGGCACCTGGTAATAGAGATAAATTTCTGTTCATTCTATTTTAATATTAACTAGCTGTGCCCGCCACTTCGTCAGCGTCCTTCAATATTTTGTTCGATTTTGCTTTGAAAGCAGTCCACACCAAAGACCCTTACGATTTTAGATTTTTTTAAGAGAAGTAACACTCAGGCAATTAATGCCTACATTAACTGTTTTACTTCCTTTAGAAAGGGATAGTAGTAGATTAGACAGATGGTTAGTGCTATAGTAAAACTTCGAAAGCGCTTCTGGTGTTCTTAAGGCAAATTAGTTTGAAGCTTGCATAGCCAATTTATAATTATTTTACTTCGCCGATTAGTGCTATGTGTTAATACCGGCGTTTTTAGTTCCGCCTTAAGATATGATACGTATCAGTTTATGTATTTTTTTACTTTATAAAAAGTAAAGTATTCATATCCGGCTAGTTCAACTGCTTTTTCTCCACTTTCTAAAGTATTTTTGCGGAAAAAAGTATTCTATAATGGGACCAGGATACTTAGGTACCTCCTCACAATTTTTTTTTTAAATCCATCTAGTATTTTTTACGTGATGCGAACGTCAATGAAAAGCAGACAGACAGACAGGCAGACAGACGGAAGTGAGTTACTATTTTATTATATGTATAGATTAGAATAAATAGTCACTACAATATACAACTTTACGCAATGCTAAACTAAGACTATGTACTTCAAAACAACAATACAGGCCTGAGTCAACAATGAGTTTACTTTAAGTATTAAAGATATATTGATTAAAAGCAATAAAAACCAGCGAGATCTTACAAAATTAAGATCACATAAAATTCTGAAAACTATTATTTACAGAACATGGTAAAATCACAGGTGTGATTTGATTTGAAATCTCTAAAAAGGGTCACACTAACGGTGTATAAAAATGCCTGGAGATTTGAAAGAAAACTCTTTGGCCAGCCCTATGATGGCGAATATTCACATCAATGTGTTAAATAAAATTTAGTTTAGAATGCTTAAATCTAGGGTGGAATCAAGCATTTCCAACAGTACTATTCTGAAAACTAGATGATTGTTATAATAATTTACATATAATAAAAACGCTTTTTTATGAAACCTAGAATTATTTTAATTCAACTGAATTAATACTAGTACAGTTGAGCTCTCTAGAATATATTATAGAAGTTTATGACTTCCAAAGCTGTTATAGTTATAAAGCAGGAGACCTTAAAAAATTCCCGATTTTACAATAATATATTTGAACAATAAACAACTGAGTCAAAGCTTTTTAATTTATTGTAATTTCATTCCCAAATACATTTTCTATATGTAATCCAATTTTGTGTTGAATAAAAGTAAGGTGGATTCGACCGGATTCCGGTCAGTGGTTGACTAGTTTGTTCAAATGGATTGTTATAGATAACAATGTCGAGTTCAAAAATAGGCTGCAAGTTTTTTGTTTTTTTTCGTTTTCTAGGTATATATCTCGTTTGCTGGGTATATATCTCTGCCATATTTTAAGTAATATACATACATAAGCTTGTGTATGGTTTCAAC
Organism: Phasia obesa; assembly: GCA_949628195.1. NCBI lineage: Eukaryota > Metazoa > Arthropoda > Insecta > Diptera > Tachinidae > Phasia > Phasia obesa. The sequence goes on from CATIVE010000472.1 coordinate 97,408, forward strand.
TTTTGCATGTAAAATATTTAAAACCAAAAAAACTGGAGTGGCCTACACTCAACTTGACCATACCAAATAGAAACAGATATTGTTATAGATATATTACATGAAGAATAAAAGTTCAAAGTATATTCGAATCGAAAAATTAATTATTTTCGGTTTGGGGTGTTAGGTAAACTACCCCTTGCCCCTTCCCGATTATCGCCAAAATTTTAAAAAGAATTTATTAAAATTATTACGCATACACAAAGCTGAGGTCTTATTCTTCATAGCAGCATAAAAACTAAACAAAAATTACTTCTATTCTAAAGTAACGAAGTTGAGTTGAAGCATTGATCTATATCGTCGTTGTTTAGGTGTTTATGGTTCTTAAGTTTTACTTTAGTCTACCTAAAATCCTAGATTCCATTCATCCAACTTCAAAACACGGTACAAGTCTTAAAATGAAAAAGAATTATATGTTTTTTCTTTGCCGAACAAATGAGCGAGAGTTTTCAGCTCAAAAAATCAGATTTACCGTCATTTAAGTGATCTGCTTTGGTAACCTTATTTTCTTCGCATCTTCTTTTATAAATCCTTTCCATTGAAAACAAAAACGGAAAAGAACCTGAAAATTTTTATTAAACAATGAAAAATTGCTTTCAAAAAATTTGAATTTATTACAACATATATATATACATATGAATCGATTACGTTAACATTTCATGATCAATAATTAAAAGAAGCTTTTTAAATTAATAAATTTTTTCATTCTGCAGGCGTTTCTTCGGTTGGCGTTGGTTTCGCTGTTGGCTTCTTCACAGCCGAATATGCACCATTAACGACATCAAATACTACAAGCAGATACAGAAAGTTTTTAATATTCATCTTGGTTGTTTTACTTCGTTTGACATCGTTATTTGCAGGAGAGTTTTTTTATAGTCGAGTATTTAGGTTTGTGAAAATTTGATATTTTCAAGAATAATTGTAAAATTTACGGGAATTAAGTGTAGCGAACGCGTAACTAAATAACAAAGAAATAGAACTAAATATAATCAGCTGTAGATAAAACAATAAACTGTGTTCAAAAATTAAATTAATGAGCAATTGCAAAAAAAAAAATTAGAAAACGAAGAATGAGAATTTTTTTTGCTTTAAACTTTATTTGCGTTACCTTTAAGTCAAGTTCTAACTTCTGAAACTTAAGGAATATTTTGGTTATTTATGCGGGTAGAGGACCATGAGTCCTTACACAGTGCGTACGTTATGTGGTTAGGTTTTTGTTCATTTACCTTAATTCTTAAATAGCTGTGCCTACACACGTTATGTGCGTCCTGACAATGTTCGATTTTGCTTTCAAAGTAATCCACACCCAATTTTAAGACTCCCTGAATGAAATTGTAATGTTTATATAAAATTCAAAAATTTTTGTAAAGCTCTGTAAACGACAGACAGATAATAAGTTACTCATTATTTTAAAACAGCGCCATCTGTTGCACAACCGTGCTTAAAATATACTGCTTTCAAAAATAAATGATGCCTTACAGTATGCAGTAGCTTTAAATCAGTAAAAAATCGGCGTGCTTTCACTGTTTTTTCTCAACTTTTCCTTGGAAATAAGATAAAAGTATCCTATATTGGTATCAGGATACTATGGTACCTCCTCACAAAAAATTGTTAAAATCAATCTAGTACTTTCTACGTAATGCGCACACAAAAAGAAAGACAGATAAGAAGAGAGTTACTGTTTTATTATATGTATGTATAGATTTCGTCAACCATTTTTCCAAATTTCCAAAACTTTTAAAAGCATTTTTTTATTTTTAGGGTTCCATACCCAAAGGGTAAAAACGAAACCCTATTGTTTTCGCTACAATGTCTGTTCGTCTGTCAGCGCTTTATATCTCTGGAACCGTAATAGGTAGACTCTTCTAATTTTCACAGATGATGTGTAGCTTTGCCGCTATAGCAACAAATACTAAAACTTATAGGGTGTTCCGAAAGAGAGGTGTTATTCACGAAAGTGTTTATTTCTTGAACTGTCCCTCCTATACATTTGAAATTTACAAACTGTGATTAAAATTTAGTTCACTATATAATCAAGTTTAAAAAACTAAAACTAAAAATTAAAGGGTGTTGCGATAATAGTGTGATTTGCATGAATAAGGCCTAAGTTTTCAACCATAATAGGTAGACGCTGGAAATTATGGTCGCTATAGTAGCAAGTGCTACAACTTATAGGGTGTTCTTATAGAGTGGTGTTATTCACGAATATGTGCTTATTTCTGGAAGTGTAGGAGGAATACACTAAAAATATGCAAGCAGTAATTAAAACTTAGTTCGCTATATAAACAAGTCTAAAAAATAAACCTAAAATTTAAAGGGTGTTCCGATAGTGGTATGATTTGCATGTATAAGGCCTAAGTTTTGAACCATAATAGGTAGACTTGAAATATTCACAGAAGGTGTATAACTGTGGCCACTATAGCAACAAATACTAAAGCTTATAGGATGTTCCGAAAGTGACGTGTTATTTGCCTGTATATCTTTATTTCTTGAGCTATAGAAAGCAACCACTTAAAATTTGCAGTGATTTAAACTATGTTCGCGTTATAAGCAAGTATACATATTAAACCTAAAAATTAACGGGTGTTCCGTTAGTGACGTGATTTGTATGTGTATATGGCATAGGTTTTGAACGATAATAGGTAGAATCTTGAAGTTTTTACAGGATGAGTATTACTATGGCTACTACAACAAATAGTAAAAATTTAAGGGTGTGCCGACAGTGACGTAATTTACATGCACATTGACTAATTTTTTAACCATAATGGATAGACTCTTGAAATTTTCACAAATGGTGTATTACCCCTATAAAAACAATAAAACTTTAATGGGTTTTGTCGACAGTGACGTGTTTTGCATGTATAACGATATATTTTTTGAACTGTAATAAGTAGACTCTTCCAGTTTGTATAGAAGATATGATGCCATGGCCGTTATGACAATTACTAAAAATTAAAGGGTGTTCTAACAGTGACATGTTTTTCACGTATAGTAACTTATTTTTTTAATAGTAATAGGTAGACTCTTGATATATTCATAGAAAGAGAATTGCCATGGCCGCCATAGAAAATAACAAAATTAAAGGGTGTTCCGACAGAGACATAATTTGTACGTAAATAGCCTTATTTTTTGAACCGTAATAGATACACCCTTTAAATGTTTACAGTAGATGTTGTACTTCGGCCGCTGTAACAATTACTAATATCTAAAGGGTGTTCCATCAGTGACATGTTTTTCACGTATATTACCTTATTTTTTGAACCGCAATAGGTAGGCTCATGTATATTTCTATAGATAGTGTATTACCATGGCCGCTATAACAAAAATTGCTAAAATTTAAAGGGTTCCAACAGTGATGCAATTATGACTTTAATTTTAAAAAAACAGTGGCTTATAAGACATGAAAAAATTAACAACTTGAATTTTTAAAGTTGTACTAAACATAGTACGGAACCCTAAGTGTGTGAGTCTAAATCGCGCTTGAATAATTTATTAATATTTATTTTACCCTTTACCAAAGGTAGAAAGTGTATATATTAGTTTGTCATTCCGTGTGTAATTTCTAGAATATTCATTTCCGAACTCATTAAGTATATATATAATATGGATCCTATGTCCGTCTGTTTTCGGATTGAAATCAACTTTGCCAAGGCACCAATCTGTCAGGCATAGTTTCGAAAATTTTGCTAATGAAATTCAGCAACACCAGAAAATTCCATTCAAAAAACCAACCCCACCTATATTTCTCCACGTTGTTTTTATTTGTTGTAATGATTTTCTTTTCTTTTTTTGTCAAATAAATATTAGATATATCTATTGTATATACAGATCTCAATAACCCCCTGCGAGGGACGATTTTTGTTTAGTTTTAGCTAAGTAGGGGTTTTCTGCTTTTATTTGTATTAAAGGCCTTTATAGAAAGTTATACACACACAGGTAGCCTATAGACCTACAGGGTCAATATGAACCCCCAAAAATTTTAACAAAAAAAGTGACGTGTTATTTGCCTTTATTTATTGAGCTATAGAAGGCAACCACTTAAAATTTTCAGACAATAATTTAAACTATGTTCGCGTTATAAGTAAGTACAATATTAAACCTAAATATTAAAGGGTGTTCCGATAGTGACTTGATTTGCATGTATATGGCATAAATTTTTAACGATAATAGGTAGACTTTTAAAGTTTTTACAGGAGGTGTATTAATATGGCCACTATAGTAAATAGTAAAAATTAAAGGGTGTACCGACAGTGACGTGATTTGCATGAAAATTGACTAATTTTTGAACCATAATAGATAGACTAAAGACATATTTTTTGAACCAATACGTAGACTCTTCCAATTTGTATAGAAGATGTGCTACAACGGCTGTTATGACAATTACTAAAAATTATAGGGTGTTCTGACAGTGACATGTTTTCACGTATAGTA
>CATIVE010000473.1:0-20419 GCA_949628195.1 Phasia obesa
TGTACATGTCTTAATTTCACAAAAATATTTAAGATACATATACATAGAATAAACTTTCCAACACTACGATTACTTTTACTTAATTAATTGGAGATTATTATCGGTTATTATATAATTATTATATAGTTATTATCATATATTATTATATTATTATATAATAATTACATAATTATTATTATATAATTATAAGTTTTGTTACATAATCCTTTACTTGTAATATAAAAGTAAATCTAAAATGTTTACGTACCAAGGTGAATTCATACCAGGTGGAGTTGATAGCCCAGCTAATTGTTTTTTACTCTCGTTTTTTTGCTAATGTCTTGTCAAAAATACATTGTTTTATATCTGCTAATTTAATGTAAAAGTTGTTGTTTTGTTGTAGTTGTTGCTCTACTGCTCACACCTGGTATGAATTCGCCTTGTTACGTACGCAAGTGCACTGTATTCTGATGGCTTAGCCGACGTTACTAAGTAAATAAAGCCTTGGAGGCGTTTCAATGCTAATCAACTTTGACTTCTTTCAAAAGAAAAATAAGAAGCAAAATGGGAAAAAACAACGACTAACCAAACACAACAAATTTACTGTCCAGAATATACACTTCAGTTAACGAAAATTTTGCATTGCATAGTAGTTGGCTTAAAATTAGTCCATAAAAGTTAACTTGAAGTTAGTGTTTTTTGAAGTCAGCTACTTATTGTCCGACAGGGTATCAACGGATACATGCATAGATGACATACACATGTTGAATATGTCTGCATATGTTTAAAGTGCATATAAAATAACAATAAAACTTAATAATGTTGAGTTTTCGAAATTAATATATACCGCATTATCAAAATAATTAAAAGCATTTAAATTAAAATCAAATAAAAGATGTTAGTAAACGTCTCAAAATAAGTTCGAATTAAAGAAAATAGTAAATAATCTAATAGCTTTTTATAGCTTTTTTACACTTTTTATAGCCTTTTAAACGTATGGAAGATAAATATGTACATATAAACTCATCTTTTTAACCGACTTCAATTCGTCTGAATGTTGCTTTTTTTATGTATGTGCCCGCAGCCTTTTCTGAATCCAATTTAAAATTAAAAAAAAAAACACTTCATTATTTTAAAAATTAAAGGGTGTCCCCTTATAACATGCATGTTTTTAGCTGTATTAAGAACTGTAAACCAATTTAAAATTTTTAAAAATTGTGTCTCACTATAGCTCCCAACAACAGAAAGTAATAAAAAATTAATTTAAAGGGTGTCCCCATAGGAGACGTAATTTAACCTATATGGGCCTATCTTCTGAACCGTTGTGGACAAAACCTTAAAAATTTGACAGAATTACTATGACCGTTATAATAAAAAGTATAAATATTCAAAATTATAAATTAAAGGGTGCTCCAATAATTCATTTACCGTTAATTCAGACCGTTGAAATTTACAAAGAACCTGTATTGCTACGTCCGCTATAACAAAATGTATAAAATTTGAATTTGAAAATAAAAGGGTGTACCAATAGTTTATGTAATTCTATGTATGTGACGAAACTTTTCTAACTGTTGTAAAAAGAAAGCTTAAATTTACAAGGAACCTGTATTGTAAAGCCTGCTATAAGTTTACAATTTGAATTTAGAAATTAAAGGGTGTCCCCATAAATGATGTAATTTGGCCTATATGGCCGTTATAGACAAATACTTGAAAATTAGGAAGAATGTCCACTACTTTGTCTGATATAATAACAAGTGTAAATATTTGGAATTATAAATTAAAGGGTATCCCAATATGCGCCTTTAGTTTATTCTTTTTTGACAGTTGAGTTGATGGTAGTAAGATGTTTTTATTATTTAAAAAATTGCATCTTTTTGTTAGTTTTGTTGTTGCCAAAATTCACAGTTTAAATAAAAATATTAATGTTGCTAAACTTTAATTTGTACTTAGTACGAGAATTTAAAATATTAACAAAAAAGTTTTAAGTCATTTACTGTGCTTGAGTATGTATATATGTATATATAAATAATCCTCTAATATAAAGCTTCCTGGCATAACCCCTGTATTACAGGTATTATAAAAAATTATTAAACTTTCTGGTTTAACATTTTTAAACTAATAATTTATTCTTGTTTAATTGTTTGATTGAGTAAATAAAGAACAAACAAATGTTCTGCATTTAAATTTAGTCTTAAACTGTCTAAAATGTTTTGACATTCAATAAACTTGTTGTATTTATAACAAAAATTTTTATTAGATAAATAAAAATAAAAAAATCTAGATAATTTTGCATACGCTGGGAATTTGTTTAAATGTATTTACTGAATAAATTTATAAATTTATTTCTTTAAGTTAAAATAAAAGAACAAAATTAAAAAATATGTAAAATTAAACATATCAAATGAAATATGTAGATACAATATTATTTTCCGCAAAAAGTAAAAAAAAAAAACACTTATAACCTTTTAACCCAGTTCTTTAAACTTAATTTTAGCTTATAATTTTTAATTTGGTCAAATCCAAACAGTTATTTTTGTTACTTAATACGAGTACGTTACACTATAAAATTAACATGTCGATTTTAAAGGTGTGTTTATGCTTGCAAATTTTCTGAAGTACTATTTTTTTGCTATAAATATCTTTTTTTGACTGAAGGTATATGAGAAAACGAAGTTTAAAATCATGCAACCAAAACAAAATAGGCGAAAAACGAATATGGATTCCATTATTTTAACAGTGTGCGAAAAAAGTAAAAGGTTTAAAACCCGAAATCTTACAAAAAACTTGCTTCTAAAATTTTAAATACTCTTAAAAATCATTACAGCTCCATGTTTATATCTTCATAAATTGTATAGGGTAATTCAATCATTTAATCATATTTTTAGGTCTTTGACCCATTATCAACATTATTGCTTAAAGAACGGGTGATCGAAATACAAATTCTTTTAAAATCTATATTGCTTTGATACAGATAGATATCACTTTTCCGCGGACTAAAAATTGTCGCTTTACGCTTTAGTAACGTTGGAAAATATAGCAATCTAATTTTAAGAGTGGACACATAGAATTCGATCGAAAAATCATACTTTCTGACGGATCAAAAAACATATACGAGAGTGTCGAGAAGCTAAAGCATCCATCCAGTGACAGTTTAGTGTGAATTTTGCAATGATTGCGTCATTAGACAGGCACATTGTATTGCTACTTCCGTCTTCAGCATTCTTCGCGTATTCGTTTATCTGAGTTTGGTTGGTTGGTAGTGATCCAGAAAATGCATTTTATTCTGCTAGTGTCTAAAATAAAATGTTCCCAATTTTTTCTTTTTAAATTATTCTCTTAATTTTTAAGTTATATTCTTTCAATTTAAAGAGATTATAAAAAACTTAATCTTAACTTTAAAAATTAATTTGGAAGTTAATAAATTAATTTAAATATTCAGTATTTGCCCAGCTAACAAACTACATATATCGACATTGTCTGAATTCGCCATTTCTGACAAATTTCTGACTTTATTTTTCGATAATTCTAATCTATTTCTGTCAGACATGTCTGGGAAGTCTAATATACGGCAAGTCGGGCAGTTTACTGATAGATTTCGAAACAACATGTCTAAAGGATTTTATTTTTTGGTATACGTAATATGTCTGATATATTTCTTGTTTAAAATTTTTGTTATTATACTTTGACATATAAAATAAATATTGCATTTAAAAATTGTTATAATTATTAAATATATGTATGTTCATACATACATATGTACATATGTATGTATGTATTAGATCAATAACTTATTGAACATAAAGAAATACGGTTAAAGCTGTAAGTTTTACATTTAACACATTTTTCTTACACACTAAATATACTACATTTTAGATACCGGAGTTGAAAATATGGACAGTGTGACCATAATAAAAGTGAAAAGAAATACATGATAGCGACGTGTTTTGAAGCAATATGTTTATGTACATAACGTAAATACTTTATTTTACTTTTAGACAAATTAAGCCAATATATTTAATAAATAAAATGCAAAAAGAAAAATAAATTATGTAATTCAGAGTGTCATTGAATTTAAGATCAGATTTCTGTAAGAAATCTAAGCGATTTTTCTATAAGATTAATGTACTAAAGTGTTACGGAAATCTATCAGAAATAAATCGATGTATCGATTTATAGTAAAGAATTTCCCAAACCTTTTTATAGATTTCTGTTTGATTTCTATCAGAAATATCGGCAAGAAGCTAAGAACTTTCCCCTGAATGTCTGTTAAAATACGTGTCAACCACTTCATATATTTTTGGGTCAGAAATCTGACAGAATTCGTATACGATTCTGAGTTTTTTGTAGACGTTTCTGTTAGACATCTTATGGATATCGGACAATTTTGTTGGCTGGGTGGTTACATATATAAATTTTTTTCGTTTGCCGGCACATAGTAGGAAATTTTGGGCATTTTGGGCAAATAAATTTAAATAAATCTGTAGTTTCTACGTGTTTAGCTTGATGCCATTAGAACTTCTCATGTATCTATTAAAAACCATATTTTCCCTCATGGATTAAACGTAATGAAAACTTGTTTTAATGCTCCAATATAATCTTAATTGCCGTGCTATTTAAATTTCTCTATTAGCCCTTTTTAGGGTCTCGTACCCAAAGGTTAAAAATATAACCCAATTGTTTTCGCTATAATGTCTGCCCGTGTGTCAGCGCCATTTTTATCTGAAACCGTAATAGATAGACTCTTAAAATTTTCACAGATGTTGTATAGCTGTTGCTGGTATAGCAATAATTACTAAAACGTAAAAGGTGTTCCAATAGTGATGCAATTTTCGCGAATATGACTTTAATTTTAAAATTAAAGGGTGCCCCATTAGAGATGAACAAAATAACAACTTAAATTTTTATAGTTGTACTTAACATAGTACGGAACCCTACGTGTGTGAGTGTAACTCGAACTTGACTGATTTATTAAGTATGATATTTTTTAATTATTCTATTTACTGAATAACTGCAAAATATAATTAGAGAATATAATAGGTCTGTTTCCTTACTTTTTGGACAAAGTTCGTGAAAATGAGAGCAAACAAAATTTTTTCTCATAAAGAGACAAAAAATTACACAAAAGTAACCAAAAAACCAAATTTTTAACACAAAATAAAAAGTCTGTTTTTTGACAGTTTTGATTAAATAATTTAATTTTTTTATTTTAACAATATTTGAATAAATTTTTACTTTGTACATATGTATACATTGTAACTCTTTTAATATAAAACTGTTTTTCTCAATACAGATGTACATATGTATGTTGCTATTTTACACTTTTTTAAAAATTTTGTTCTTACATTTTTTTTCATTTTTTCTATTGTTTATTCTATAGCTATAAAAGCTTTTTGACAATTTACACAATTTGTCCGAAGAAAAACTTTGGGCTGTTTTGTGCAAGAAGAGGAAGAATTTTAATATCTCAAACACGCTCTCATTTACGTAAATTTAAAGTACGGGAACGCTTTTGGGGCTAATTGGGATCCATCGGGATCCCAAAGTTGAGTAAAGAAACACAGCTAATACATAAATAAATTTTAAGGGAATAATCAAAATTTAATTTGAACATGAATTTAATAAAAGTTTTTTTCGCTGTTTTTTTTGCAAACAAATTATTAAACACTACCTATCTACCTTTTGTGGGTTTAAAGATTTATTCTATATTTTTGCCCACTGTTCTACTCTTTATAAAGTTCTTTCGTAGCAAATCATTCAATATGCTTAAAATTTATTGTCTTACTAAGTAGTGTTTTCAATTGCAATACCACTTTTCTCTTGACAATTTAAATTTACTAAGAAGAAGAAAATAATATAAAATGAAACACCTACACAAACGTAGAAAATCAATACAAAAAATTATATTGCAAAATTTTGTGCAATTGAATTAACGACTCCCAACAATCCAACTGGAAAATGTGTCGCAAAAACAATAAATACCTGCATGGAAAATGTTAATTTAAGTGCAAGACAACATAAAGATAGTATCTTTAATAATGCTTTAAGGCTGCTGGCCTTAATATGTTGTCCGAGAGAGGTGCAAGAAGGTACTTTAAGAAAAGGTACCTTAAGAAAAAATTCCATATTAACGTTTTCTTTCTGGCCACATATTTTAAGAATTTTCAAAATCGGAGTTATGGTATTTAAAAGTTGTCAGTTGAGAGTGCAACAGCACACTTGACCAACCTTGCTCCATCCCTGCAAAACCTTGATCTAAACCACAGCCGCAACTTATATCCTGAAGGGGCCTTACCAATAACCGCGATAGGTAAGGTTAGGTTAAGAAGGCAGCTGTAGAACACAGTCACTTGGGTCCACGTATTGGTCCCTTTGTATTTCCTGCAGAGAGAACTCAAAGTAAGATGGGGGGGGGGGGAGGTAGAGAGAAAAAGAGAGCGATAAGTTAAGAAGATAGAAGAATAACCGGGATGGTCGGCTCTCTGTGAGGCTACCGGTTCCCGTGTTACCAGTCGTCGGGCCTCGAAAGTCCCATATTTGGATTTTCTAAATGTTAGACGAGTATAGAAAAAAAATAACTTTTTTTTAAATTTTTGAATCATTTTAAAGGGAAACAATAACAATTAGCCTCACAGTGATCGACCAATTAAAATAGTTAAAAAATTATTAAATGAACAGAACGAGACCAACAGAAAGATTTTAAGAAAGCTATGTTTATTGCAAATACCATGTTATGTGCAAGAAAAGTGCGGCGTTTGCTCACATGCAAACAAAAATTCATAGAATTACAATCTACTGTTCACATCTGAAAAGAAGAAATTTTAAAATTTATGAATTAAACTATTATGAATAATGGTTAGTTTAAAAGAGTGGGGAGTAATTTCGTTATTATATTCTTGTATTGTCAGAATAGTCCAATGTTTTCGCAAAGCTTTTGTTCAAGAAAAGCTACTTAAAAACATACACTTATTTTGGAGGAGTGGTTTTGCCCACATTTCCTATTATAACATTGTATTGTCAGAGTAAGTAAATGTATATGCATGGTTTAAATAAGTTTATATAAGCAACATTCAAAAACTAGTTTTTCATTTTGACTATTGTTATTATAGGTAATATCTTGGTTTACACTTGTGCTAAAAAGGAATATATTTTTCGGGTATTTTGAATTTTTTATATTTGCTTTTTAGAGTTCCGTACACAAAGTGTAAAAACGTTACCCTATTGTTTTCGCTACAATGTCTGTCCTTCTGTCCGTCTGTAAGCGCCTCTAATCTCTGGAACCGTAATAGATAGACTCTTGAAAATTTTACAGATGATGTATAGCTGTTGCCGCTATAGCAACAAATTCTAAAACTTAAAGGGTGTTCCGATAGAGAGGTGTTATTCACGAATATGTGCCTATTTCTTGAACTGTAGGAGGCATAGACTCAAGATTTAAAAACAGTAATTAAAACTTAGTTCGGTATATAAACAAGTATAAAAAAATAAACCTAAAAATTAAAGGGTGTTCCGATAGTGGTGTGATTTGCATGTATAAGGCCTAAGTTTTGAACCATAATAGGTAGAGTCTTGAAATTTTCACAGAACTGTGGTCACTATAGCAATAATTACTAAAACTTATCGGGTGTTCTGAAAGTGAGGTGTTATTTGCCTTTATGTCTTTAGGAGGCAACCACTTAAAATTTGCAGACAGTAATTAACTCTATGTTCGCTTTATATTAAATTAAACCTTAAAATTAAAAGGTGTTTCGAGAGTGACGTGCTTTGCGTGTATATGGCCTAAGTTTTGAACGATAATAAGAAGACTCTTGAAGTTTTTACAGAAGGTTTATTACTATAGAAACTATAACAAATAATACTAATTAAAGGGTGTTCCAACATAGATATGATTTTTACTTAAATAGCCTTATTTTTTGAACCGTAATAGGTAGACTCTTGAATTATTTACAGTAGATGTTGTAATTCGGTCACTGTAACAATTACTAATACAATTACTGATCCATCAGTGACATGTTTTTCACGTATATTACCTTATTTTTTGAACCGCAATAGGTAGGCCTGATATTTTTATAGAAAGTGTATTACTATGGCCGTTATAACAACAATTCCTAAAATTTAAAGGGTGTTCCAATAGCGATGAAATTTTCACGAATATGACTTTAAAAGGCGTACTTAACCTAGTGCAGAACCCTACGTGTGTGAGACTAACTCGCACTTGACTGATTTATTTATTTATATTTAGTCCCGTCCTACAACTACAATTTTTGTATCTGAAACATTTTTAAATTCTTCTTTAAAGTTGCATTCGTGTCCATAATTTAAAACTTGTGTTTCTGACGACTGTATACTTATACAGTCGAAAACAACAACATTTGTTTTAAGATATAATTGTTAAATAATACAACTTTAAGTATTTTCTATTAATGTTTATTGTAAGAAGTTTTGACAAAAAGTAAAAAGAAATAATGAAAAATTATAAATTTGTTTTTTTGTTTTACATATTGACAACAGGTAAATTGATCTAAAAACGCAAAGTATATTTGTTTAAAGTAAAATATTTAAGTTGAATATAAAATTACATAATTCAACACGCCTTCTCAACTTAAATAATTTCTTGAATACCCATTGATGAAATACAAAATTTATGTTTGATGTTAGGAAGTGGATTTGTTAAAACATCCGCGACCATTTCGCTAGTAGGTTTAAATTTAACTTCTATTATTTTTTCTTCGACTGCTTGGCGTATAAAATGGTACTTATAATCTATGTGTTTCGTTCTTGAATGATGACCTCTACACTTTGCCAGCTGCTGAGCACTTTGAGAATCACTATATACTGTGGTTGAAATATCAGTTAAATAACCTAATTCATTTAGTAAATATCGCAAATAGTATGCTTCTTTTGCTGCTTCAGAAAGAGCGATATATTCGGATTCTGCGCTGGATGTTGCTACAACACGCTGTTTTCTAGATTCCCAAGATATTACTCCACCTGCTAGAAAGAAACAAAAACCAGTTTGAGATTTTCTGTCATTGATGTCTGTAGCCCAATTTGCGTCAACATAACCAGTTAATGGTACACTATTACACTATTTTTTCTATAAATTAACTTAAAACTCTTTGTCGTATTTAAGTATCTAACAATTTGTAATGCCGATGTCCAGTGTTGTTTTCGTGGATCCTGGCAAAATTGCGACAACATATTTACACTACAAGCGATATCTGGACGGCTAAAGACCGATAGATGTAGAAGAGAACCAATTATTTCCTGATATTTTGTCTTGTTAATATTTTCTGCCTCTCCTGAAATTTTTGGATTCTTTTCTAAGTTAATTTTAGGTTGCAATGGAACCTTCGTTGGTTTTGAGTTTTCTTGACCATATTTTTTCACTAGATTTTCTATATATCCAGGTTGAGATATTGCTATCGTGTCTTTTCCAATTTCTACTTCCAATCCAATGCAATGTTTTGGCTTTCCTAAATCTTTTATTGCAAAGTTACGTTTCAAATGTTTTATTAATTTTTCGACGTTAGATTCGTTATTTGATGCTATCAATATATCGTCAACGTAAAGAGTTACTATCATTGTGCTTTTGTCATTTTTATAATATATGCATTGATCATGTTTAGACTGAGTTAAGCCGAACCTTTTAAATTCTGTATCAATTCTTTTAAACCACTGACAAGCTGCTTGTTTCAGTCCATATATAGCCTTCTTTAATTTGCAAACTTTGTTTTCAGATTGCACAAATCCTTCTGGCTGAAACATATATATTTCTTCTTCTAAGTTACCGTTTAAAAATGCTGTTGAAACATCTAGCTGACGTAATGTTAAATTATTTTGTACTGCAAGTGCATAAACCAGACGTATAGAACTTTGCCGAACAACAGGTGCAAACGTATCCATATAATCGACACCATATTCTTGCAAATAGCCTTTTGCAACCAGCCTTGCCTTTCGACTTTCAATTGTTCCATCCGTTTTGTGTTTAGTTTTATATACCCATTTACAATTTATAGGTTTCATATTTTCTGTTAATTCTACCAAATCCCATGTTCCATTCTTAATTAGTGAATCATATTCCTGTTTCATAGCAGCTATCCATTCCTCAGAGTATTTCGAATTTAAAGCTTCTTTAAATGTTTTTGGATCACTAACATTAACTGTAACTGCATTTACTGCTCCTTTCATTTTAGTCCATGATCTTAAACGTTGTTTAATAGGGTTAACAATGGGTTCTAATTCTTCCTGTTGTTCTGTAACATCCACATCTTCTAAACTATCAAAATATGAATCGTGTTCTTCTGAATCTTCTGTGTTTTCTCTATTATCTTCAACACCCTCTGAATTATATTTCTTTATTTTTACATCCTCATCATATTGGTAAAAATGGTTTTTGTTAATATTTTCATTATTTTCTTTAGTACATATTTCATCTTCTAGAAATTTAACATCTCTGCTTTTTAAAACAGTTGTTGTTCCTTTTTTCCATAAATTATAGGCTTTTGAGTTTTCATCATAGCCAACTAAGATATACTCATAACTACGAGGTTCAAATTTAGATTTTCCTGGTTTGTTGTTTAAAGCAAAGGCTCTACAACCTATTTGACGAAAATGACGTATGGTTGGAATTTTTCCAGACCATAACTCTTCTGGTGTTTTTTTAATATTTAAGTTTGTTGGACAACGATTTCTAATGTAGGCTGCGGTCCGAATTAATTCTGCCCATAAAAATTCTGGTAAGTTTGATTCAATTATGAAACACCTGGCCATTTCAACGAGAGTCCTATTCATTCTCTCAGCAACACTCTACAGTTAACTGACGCTGAATACCATTGTCACTAAGATATTTTGAAAATGCTTTTCCAACTAGTTCCGGTGCATTGTCACTTCTTATGCATTTAATTTGTTTTCCTTTTTCTAATTCAACCATATTTTTAAATTCTTTGAACACATCTAAATATTCGTTTTTAGTTCGTAAAAAGTATACCCAAACTTTTCTTGAATAGTCATCTATAAAAGTAGCAAAATACAACTTTTTTCTAGCAGACGAGACCTTCATCGGTCCACATAAATCAGTATGGATTAACTGTAAAATATCTGTGGCTGACTTTTCATTTTTCTTGGGAAATGGGGTTCTGCATTGTTTTGCTTGAATGCATGTAGTACATTTAAATTTTTGTTGATTAAAACATTTTGATAAACCATGAACCATTTCATTTTGTTTTAAAACCGATAAATCTGCTGAATTTAGATGCCCTAATCTCTTATGCCATAACTCAGAATTAGAAATTGTTTCCTTAATTTTTCTGCAAGAATTATTTAGTGTTTTATATGATTTAATTATGTACAGATTATCTTTTTTCTTTGCTTCCATAAATACAAATTTATTCTTTAAAACTTGAGTAATATGACCCTTCATTAATATTTGAAAACCGTTATCTGTTAATTTTGTTGTTGATATCAGGTTACTTCTTAGTTCAGGAATATATAATGTATTATACAACTTAAAAACTCCTCTTTGATTATTTAAGCAGAAATTTAGTTCCACTGTACCAATACCTTTTATATCTAGTACTTTATTATCTGCTAGCTTTACTTTTCCCATATAATCATAATTAATTTCAACAAATAATGAATCATCATATGACATATGGGATGTGGCACCACTATCAATACACCAGATATCAAATTTATCATTCTTGACAATATCAACTTTAAATTCGTTACAACCTTGAGCACTATCTGTTATGTCAACTATTTCTTTTACAATCTGATTTTGATCAGTTCTACAATATTTTGCTTTATGTCCCTTTCGTCCACATTTATAACATTTGTACGGAAATTTATTATTGGACGTACCTGTTTCCTTTTCGTTGTGTTTAAATTGCTTTATTTTCCATTTCTTTACCTTTAAAGCATTTTGGGTATCTTCTTCAAATCCAGTTTTATCTCCAATTTCTATTAATCTTGATCTCAAAATATTCAACGCAGGAAATTCATTAGATGTATCAAATGCAGCTCTAACTTCTTTATACTGCTCACTTAAACCATCGAGTAAAATAACAACTAATAAACTTTCATCTAGATTTACATCCATTTCGGATAAACATGAAACACAAATGTCAAATTTGATTAAGTAATCCGATATACTTTCAACAGATTGCATTTTCAAACTAAGTAACTTACGAAAATATTCGGCTTTTCGTCTTGTTGACTTTCTATCATACGTCTCTTGAAGATAATTCCATATTTCACATGCTGTTTTAAAATTTTTTACCATTCTTACAATACTTGGTTCCATTGCTATGATAAGCTCCGAACGAGCATCCAGTTCAAAATCGTCATAAGAACATTGCTCATCTAAAGATTTTTGATACACACGCCTTTGTTCTTCAGAAGCTTGTTGAGATATTTCACAAACCACTGGCCTTGCTAATTTTCCTGTCACAAATTGTAATAATCTTGCTTTATGAAGAATTGCTTCCATTTGCGGCTTCCAGGTTCCATAATTGGTACCATTTAACAAAGGAATTCGACCATTTAACGAAGACATTATGCAGCACAATTTAATTTCTATAATTGTTTATTTTACGTATACATATGAATTTTCCAAGTTTTTGCAACTAAAATCCTTTTATTTTCTTAACAATGGTTACGTATGTGGCCCATAACCTGTTAAATAATACAACTTTAAGTATTTTCTATTAATGTTTATTGTAAGAAGTTTTGACAAAAAGTAAAAAGAAATAATGAAAAATTATAAATTTGTTTTACATATTGACAACAGGTAAATTGATCTAAAAACGCAAAGTATATTTGTTTAAAGTAAAATATTTAAGTTGAATATAAAATTACATAATTCAACAATAATGCTTTAAACACAAAGACGACAGCGGATACACAGCTACACGACTACAGAAGCCGTTAGCTACAATCGTCGCCTTGTAGTCAGCTACAAAATTATATTGAAGCTACATTAAAGCTATGAAATTATTGTAGTTATACATAAATATGTACATATTTTACTTTTATAAAAATAAAATAACTTTATCAAAAAATACCTTTAATATGTCAAAACAAATAAATAAATATATGTATGTATGTATGTATGCATGTATGTATATATGTATGTATGTATGTATGTATGTATGTATGTATGTATGTATGTATGTATGTATGTATGTATGTATGTATGTATGTATGTATGTATGTATGTATGTATGTATGTATGTATGTATGTATGTATGTATGTATGTATGTATGTATGTATGTATGTATGTATGTATGTATGTATGTATGTATGTATGTATGTATGTATGTATGTATGTATGTATGTATGTATGTATGTATGTATGTATGTATGTATGTATGTATGTATGTATGTATGTATGTATGTATGTATGTATGTATGTATGTATGTATGTATGTATGTATGTATGTATGTATGTATGTATGTATGTATGTATGTATGTATGTATGTATGTATGTATGTATGTATGTATGTATGTATGTATGTATGTATGTATGTATGTATGTATGTATGTATGTATGTATGTATGTATGTATGTATGTATGTATGTATGTATGTATGTATGTATGTATGTATGTATGTATGTATGTATGTATGTATGTATGTATGTATGTATGTATGTATGTATGTATGTATGTATGTATGTATGTATGTATGTATGTATGTATGTATGTATGTATGTATGTATGTATGTGTGTATGTATGTATGTATGTATGTGTGTATGTATGTATGTATGTATGTATGTATGTATGTATGTATGTATGTATGTATGTATGTATGTATGTATGTATGTATGTATGTATGTATGTATGTATGTATGTATGTATGTATGTGTGTATGTGTGTATGTATGTATGTATGTATGTATGTATGTATGTATGTATTTCCTCAAAACCTTTTGATTTTAAACGAATTGTAATTTTTAATTTTGCGACATTTTTTCTTTTCAATAAATAAAATTATCGCAACCAAAAATAGAAATTAGACAACGGTGGTCATGTAACGAGGTAGCTAAAATAATAGTCGCGTGAATTTTAGTTTTAACAGATTGTAGTCGGCTTTTGTGGCAATAAGTCTAATTTTTAAGTTTTGTAGAAAAGTAATTTTAAACTTAATATTTAATTAAAAAAATAGATTATCTTTAAGCTTTACATATGGGGGTCAAACGTATGTTTTGGCAAACATCTTATATCTACCAAAAGTACGCAGGCGTTGCAATTAATAAATTGTGAAAGAAGTTTTTATGATTTGAAAAAAGAAAAAGATTGTAGTTTATTAAGCTTTTTTCCAAATGCGATTAGATATTGAAAAAAGATAAGCAGAAAGTCATTTCAGTATAACTTACAAAATAATTGAAACTTTGCAATGGGTACTTTGGAGTATGGAGATTAGAAAAGGTACCAGTAACTTAAATTTTGCTTAAGTCAACTTAAGCCTTTATTCCTTATTGTCACAAACTTTAAAATTTTTTCAATAAATAAACAAATTTCCAACTGGATATTATTTTTACAACTAAAAGATTTTGCTAATTTTTCGAACACATAAACTGTTTAAGTGCTTTTTACTATTTTTATAATTTTTACACAATGTGTACGTAATGAAATTAAGTTTTTGACTTAAATGATTTTAATGTTATGTTTTGATTTAATACAAAAGTTAAGTTACTTAATAATACAATTGACTTTATTTTTTTATTTATTTTTTTCAATAAATTAAAATATTTTTGCAATCAGAAATCCCTCCATTTAGGTGTGTCTCGGTAAATAAATGAGTTTTGAATAAATGAATGAATGAATGTGGATGCAATAGGAAAGAAAACAAAATGTAAAATGCATTTAACGTTTATTGTGTTGATGTCTTAAAAATGTAAGACATTTCGTTCAGTTGTATTCAAATGACTCACTACATTTGCGTTTTTTTTGCTTTGTAATTTATAAGGAGAGTGAATAAGAGGTTTTCAACATTAAAGTTTATTTTTCAAGTTGTTTTTTTCGCACATTTCTAAGTTCAATAGCATTTACAATTTGACAGTTGGTAAACATTGAAATTTATGCTGTCCAATTTAGACACAGTCAATATTAAAAAAACTGGGATGTGTGGCTAAGCATATTATTGATGGTTGTTGGGGTTTGACTCTTAAAATTATTAATTCATTAAGGATGGATGATACACAGCCACTTTAAACAGCAAAAAAAACATAAATGCCAAACATGGAAAAATTTATGAAATCATGTAAAATAACTCAATATTTGTTTTAATCTGTACATACATATACTCGTACGTATGTAATAAAACTGTGAAAGGACCATTTCTGTACATAAAATATTTTTTTTAATAATTTCGTTGCTGGTGCAAATGGTTATCGAAATGGAATACAAAACACCAATTTTTGAAATTTTCGCATCACGTAAAAACTACGGTATGTATATTAATAAAATTTTTGTGGAGAAGTACCTTAGTATCTTGGTTCATACATAAAGAATACTTTTTTCCAACAGAAAATAGAGAAGTATTGAAAGTAGACAATTTGACCTATTGACCTAGTACTACAAACTTGGCAGTATCTTTTATTTTTGTCTGCGGGAAATTATAAACACTATTTACAAAACTCTACAACAATTTTAGAATATTATATAAATTTTACGTAAATCCTATGTACCTGAGTAATTACCCAGGGATGGGAACCTTTATCTAAACATGTAATAAAACAGTACTTCATTTCCTGTCTGTCTGGGTACATTCGCATCACGTGAAAACTACGGAATGAATTTTAAAAATTTTTGTAAGAAGGTACCTTAGTATCCTGATTCAAATATATAATATATGACCTTTTTTTGCAAAAATATCTTGTTTCCAAGAGAAAGTAGAGTAAAAGCCGTAAAAGCACCTTTTTTTTAAAAGCGGTATATTTTAAACAAGTTACTTTAACAGATGGGGCTGTTTTAAAATAATGACAAAATATAAATTACTTACTGCCAAATAGCCGATTGAATAAAATTTGTATTTGATTTGTATTTTTACTTTGTGGAATTACATTGTTATTAGCAAAAATTTTATTAAAAAAATTTTTTTTTTATTAAAAAAAAAATTTTAAACACATTTTACATAATTTTTAGAATTTTATAAAATTTTAGAATTTTATTTTTTTATATTTTAGAATTTTATACGTGAAGCACTATAACAGTTAGAGTCTTAAAATCAAAATCGAAGAAATTATTGTCAGGACGCACGCAATGCCACAGCTAATATAAAATAATACTTGCAAAAAAAACCGACTTCAAAACGGATAGATGGGCACCAATTCTAAACTACAAATGTAAGAAGTAATCTGTAAGAATTAGATTTAAACCAAATAAAACATGTGCCAAAATTAGAGGGAATAAAGTAAAGACTATGTGAATGTCAAGCCTCTCCCCATTATTGTTCAAAAGTCAAGCTATTTTCACCAGCATCCGTCTTTTTTGGGGACACCATTTAATCCTCCGTATATAACGGTTTCAAAGACAGGGCCACATAGATTAAATAACATTATCTATTGGGACACCCTTTAATATACAATTTTGAATTAAAGACATGTTGTTATAGAGGACTTGGCCATAAAGATTCTTTGTAAATTTCAACTGTCTGTCGATAATGGTTCAAAAGTTTGGTCTTATATATCAAATTACATGAACTATTGGGACATTCTTTTAATTTATAATTCCAAATATTTATACTTCTTATTATACCAGAGAAAGTAGTGGACATTCTGCCTAATTTTCAAGTGTTTGTCTTTAACGGTTCCAAAGATACGTCACCTATGGGGACACCCTTTAAATTAAAAATTTTTTTTTTATTACTTTCTGTTGTTGGGAGCTGACACAAAATTTTTTAAGATTTTAAATTGGAGGCCTTTACGGTTTTTAATACACGTAAAAAACATGTATGTTGTATGGGAACACCCTTTAATTTTTAAAATAATGAACTGTTTTTAAAACGGGACCAAACTGTATGCATAGCCCGTCAAATAAAGAAATTTAAAATCGGTTCAAAAATCGGTTCAAAGTTCTGCGGGCACATACATAAAAAAGCAACATTTAGACGAATTGATAACCTCCTTCTTTTTGGAAGTCGGTTAATTAATACATAAACCATATTAGAAGTACGATTAAAGTATACATACATATGTATATCAGTGTAGTAAAATTTAGTATTATTGTCTGCAGTGAAAAAATTTTGGATTTTTACCGATTTTTTGAAAAATTAAGACTTTTTGGTTTTTATATGTTTTTATTGCCTTCACAACCCGTTTAAAGGCATTTTATTTTGGAAATGATTTTTTTGTTACTTTCAATTTATATATATCATATTTGGGATTTTTTCATTAGAACCGAATTTTCATTGGCATTATTTGAAATAGTTACAATGAAAAAAATTTAACTACCATTTAATGCTACTGTTTTATTTTTAATTACAATTGTTTTTATCAATGGTAATGGAGATGTAATGAAATTGTATAATTACTAATTATAATTGATGATAAAAGCATTGTTTTTAATAAACACAAATTTAGGTTCGGATTAGGTTTTAATAACTATGAATAAAGTATCAATTTCATGCCTGGTTATGCGTTTTCTAAATCTGTAACTTTTCATTTAATTTAATTTAATCATTTCGGACCCTATAAAATCCGTCTGTCCGTAATCGAGTTGAAATATAGTTTGCAAGGACCGCAAAAAATATGCAAAACAAATATGCACAGCAATCTGTTAGGAATACTTTCAAAAGATTTTCTATTGACAGACTGCGCCATTGGTTCATAAATGGAAGAGATGGGGTTAAAAAATGGAGAGTCCCACTATTTTCCTTACTTTTTCCCAAGCTGTTGTTTTATTTTTTATGTTATTATTGGTTTATGCTTTGTTGTAATGAAAATCGAAAATGCACAAAAAAATTGATTACCACAAAATCAAAATTTATCATATTTTCATCAATATTTTCTCTAAAAATTTTAATTTTATAAAAAAAAAATAAATTCCGCTTAAAAATTAAAATTTGATTAAAAACCGAAAATTCACAACAGAAACTAAAAACCACCAAAAAAATAACATTTCACTCAAAAAATACCAAAAAAAAAAAAAAAAAAAAAATTATAAACAAAACATCTCTATTCAAACTAGGAACTTATAGTTTGACGGTCTGAACGGTATATAGAGAAAGAAGAACCATAGTGTGGTATAACTTTGCTTAGTTATAGTACGGGCAACCGCCAGTTATTGAGTTTTCGTCTTTGTCTTCTTTCTATTTTAAGAAGGCTATACTATACTATTATATATTAATTCAGCAAATAAAATAAATTTCTTTAAGAACCGTTTTTTTTTCGTAAATCCGGGTGGTTTCCGGAAATTCAATTATTTCTTCCCGTTTCCTGGGAAAATGAAAAAGCCCGCGAAATTCAAAACCCTAATCCTGAACCGATACAAAAATTTGGACAGCTAAATCGAAGTACATAAATGTATTTTGCTTTTTTTAATAAACACATGAAGTTATGTTTGTACATCAACGTTTGTTTAACCTTTTCAGTTACTTTTTGATAAAAATGTTTAAGGATTCACAACGTAATATGCAATATATTCTTACAAGAACTTGGCTTATTATTTTCCTCTTTTCATATTTGCGTAAAAGACATACTAAACATACATTACTTACCACACTTACAGAAACATGAAACCGGGAATATGAATGCAAAAATGTAATAAATCTATATGAATAAAGACATATATGTATGTGTGTGCGTGAGTTTGTGTAACATGTATGTATGTAAGCTCGTATTATATAGTTTGTTTAAGGATTTGCATATAAATTATTTCTTTATTATTTGTTATAGTGTTAAAAAAATTAAAAATTCGGTCTTGCCGAATTGTATATACCCTTCATCATACTGATGTTAAATATTACTTTAGGCTATATTTCCAAATTCACAACACTATATTTTCGATTTTTACTTCTATGGTTTTCAAATTCATTTTTACAATCTATCTATACATATAATAAAATAGTAACTCATTTCCGTCAGTCTGTCGGTCTGTCTGCTTTTCATTTGTGTTCAAATCACGTAAAAACTACTGAATTCCAATAATTCCAATATAGGATACTTTTTTCCGCAAAAATATCTCATTTCCAAGGAAAGTGGAGAAAAAGCAGTAAAAAAACGCTATTTCCGGTTTAAAGGCACCGAAATTTTCGGTTTAAAACTGGGATATATTTAAAAACAATTGCGCAACATTAGGCTCCAATTGAATAAAATTTGTATTTGATTTGTATTTTTACTTTGTGGAATTAAATTTTTGGCTAACAATTGGTGTGGAATACTTTCAAAGAAAAATCGAGCAAAATATTGTCAGGATGCCCACAACGTGGGGGGCAAAGCTAGTTATAATATAAATAAAGTGTGGGTCAGACTCACAGGGTTCCGTACTATCTACAATATAAAACTTAAAAAGTGCAAGTGTTTAACGTCTTATGAGAAACCCTTTCATTTTTTATTTATTTTTATTCTAGAGCATAGTACTGAATACCCTTGATATTTATATTAGTTATCTGCCTATAACGTATAGAAGAGGAGGTAAAATTACTCAAATTCGCGACATCTAGGGAACACACACTTTGTGTTAATTTACGGTTTAAAAATGTCATATTCGCGAAAATCGGGTGACTGTCGGAACACCCTTTTAATTTTAGTAATTATTGTTATAGCGGCCGTGGCATTACATTTTTCATGAAAATATGAAGACTCTATTGCGGTTCAAAAAATAAGGTCATATAGATAAAAATATGTCACTTTCGGAACACCCTTTAGTTTTTACTATTTGTTATAGTGGCCATAGTAATACTACAGCTACTCTGAAACATTCAAGTCTAGCTATTGTGGTTAAAAAATTAGCCCATCTACACGTCACTGTCGGAACACCCTTTAATTTTTAAGTATATTTGTATATACCTGTTTATATAGCGAACATAGTTTTAATTACTGTGTTTAAATTTTAGGGTGTCTGCCTCTAACGGTTGAAAAAATAAAGACATATACGTAAATAACACGTCACTATCGGAACACCCTATTATAGCGGCCATACTAATACTTTAAAAGTCTACCTCTTACGGTTTCAGAAATAGAAGTCGCTAACAGAGGAATATAATTGTAGCGCAAACAATATAGTTACGTTTTTACACTTTCAGTAATTCTTGGGTGAAAAATTTGAAATTTTGTTGAAAAATGGATCTTCTGGTGAACTTTTAAATAATAGTTGGTTAGTTTAAATGATTTTAAATTTTTTTTGAAAGAAAATAAAATTTTTTCTTAAAATTTTTACTTTTTAATGAAATTTTGGTTTTTTTTTTCTGAATTCTCAGGTTTCAATACAACAAGCCAAA
>CATIVE010000474.1:0-16545 GCA_949628195.1 Phasia obesa
AAAATCGCATTCCAAATATTATTTCGAAAGCGATTTTCAGAATACAAAACTTGACATAATACAAATTTCAGGGAGCAACATTATTTCAGTGAGAAAACTTGGCAGTTTATACAATTTTATTTTCTCTCTAGTTTCCTTTGCATCCATGCTATCATGGATGCAGCGAAACCCAGGCCAAAATGTGGCGCTGAACTTCTAGTATAGTTCCACATCAAAAAGTCATTTTCAAAAAAAATGTGTCGCTTAATCCAATCTTACGGGAAGGTATCGATATATATTTATTTATTTATAAAATATTGCAATGCAATTACAAATTATTTTCTAACCTATTCAACCCATCGAAGTAGATAATACCTTGGCCCGTTGTAGAAGACCAGACCAATATAGCTTTTGGTAGGAAACGAACCCGAAATCCCTACACTGATATACTACAAACCTACAGAGGAGCATTGCATGTATTATTCAAATACAATTTTGTAGATACATATGTATAAATAAATACACGGACATAATATTTAATGCAAACAGGAAGATCGATATAAGAGAATAATAAGTTATAAAACAATTTTCTACGCCCACTTTCTTCGCATATATTGTGAGTTTCCCCAAGGGCTTCAATATATACATATCGCTCCTTTAATGCAATATAGTCATAGAAAAAATACTACAACAGATCAGTTGTGCCCTGAAAATATATGATCTGCACTTTTAATTAAGTTTTAATGATATTATCGATAGTTAGCTAATATCGAAATTATCCATAGTAAAATAAACTATCCATAGCGACAATGCCAAAAAGATTCAAAATTTGTTTTACAGAATTTATGCTTTTACGATGAAATTTGCTCTTAGTCCTTTACACCGTTTTAGCCTGATATTTAAAAAAAATAGAATTTTAAAGTTATAACTTCTTTATCTGTAAAAAAAATATATTCATATTTCAAGCAAAATCGAATTTATATAAATACTAGCTGTGCCCGCCACGTCGTGGCCATCCTGACAATGTTTTATTCGATTTAGCTTTGAGAGTAATCCACAAGAAATTTTAAGACTCTTACTTTTTTATCTCTAGATATAATTCAAAAATGTATATAAAGTTCTAAAATTACTGTTGAGTTCACTAAATAGTATTGAAAATATATCTATTTAAAAAATAAAAGGTTCTGCCAAGTTTATTAAAAACATTTAAATCGGTAAAATTACGTAATTTCACTACTTTTTCTCTGTTTTCTCTTGGAAATGAGATTGTTTTGTTAGTATGAAACAAAATACTAAGGTACCTTCTCACAAAATTTTATTTAAATTCATCCAGTAGTTTTTACGTGATGCGAACGCAGACAGAAAAAAATTCTAAATAAATAAATTAGTCAAGTGCGAGTTAGACTCACACACGTAGAGTTCCGAACTATGTTCAGTATAATTTAAAAATTCAAGTTGTTTATTTCTTTATGACTTAAGGGACACCCTTAAATTTTAAAATTAAAGTAATATTCGCGAATATTGCATCATAATTAGAACACCCTTTAAATTTTAATATGTAATTGATTTTATAGCGGCCATGGTAATACACTTTCTATTAAAATATCAGGAGCCTACCTATTGCGGTTAAAAAAATAAGGTAATATTCGTGAAAAACATGTTACTAATGGACACACTTCAATTTTAAGTATTTGTTATAGCGGCCGAAGTATCTACTGTAAACATTTCAAGAGGGTATCTATTACGGTTTATAAAATCTTGTCACTGTCGAAACACCCTTTAATTTTATTATTCATTATAGTGGCCATGGCAACTTCCTTTCTTTAAATATATTAAGAGTCTACTTATTGCGATTAAAAAATAAGTCACTATAAGTGAAAAACATGTCACTGTCGGAGCACCCTTTAATTTTTAGTAATTGTCATATCGGCCGTGGCAACACATCTTCTGTACAAAATTTCAAGAGTCTACCTGTTACGGTGCAAGAAATAAGGCTTTATACATGCAAATCACGTCACTGGCGGAAAACCCTTTAATTTTTATTATTTGTTATAGTGGACATAGTTAAACAAGTCCTGTAAAAATTTCAAGATTCCACCTTATCATTCAAAACTTAGGATATATACATGCAAATCACGTCACTATTGGAACACCCTTTAATATTTAAGTTCAATTTTGTATACTTGTTTATAAAACAAACATAGTTTTAATTACAGTCTGCAAATTGTAAGTGGTTTCCACTTACAGCTCAAAAAAAAGACATAAACGTAAATAACACGTCACTTTTGGAACACCCTACGTTTTAGTATTTTTTGCTATTGTGGCCGCAGTTATACACTTTTGGTAAAATTTTCAAGAGTCTACCTATTATGGTTCAAAACTTAGGCCTTACACATAAAAAGCACACCACTATCGGAACACCCTTTAATTTTTAGGTTTATTTTTTTAGACTTGTGTATAAAGCGAACTAAGTTTTAAATACTGTTTGTAAATTTCAAGTGTATCCCTCCTACAGTTCAAGAAATAAACATATTTTCGTAAATAACACCTCTCTATTGGAACACCCTATAAGTTTTAGTATTTGTTGCTATAGCGGCAACAACTATACATCATCGGTGAAAATTTCAAAAGTCTACCTATTACGGTTCCAGAGATAAAAGGCGCTGACAGACGGACAGACAGACATTGTAGCGAAAACAATAGGGTTTCGTTTTTACACTTTGTGTACGGAACCCTAAAAATTCTGTTTTGAGTTCCATTTCGATTACTAACTGGACCAGCAGAAAAATTCAAGAAAAATATATCATTTACTGTTTTGTTATATTTTATAATGTTCTATTACTGTTTTATTATATGTGTAGATGTTTTCTTCTCAAGACCATAATGGTGTGATATAATAAGTGATATCGATATTAAATTAAAGATTATCGAAAAAAATTATTGTATAACCTATTTATCGTTTCCCATTACTAATAGTGATGTAACGGGAATAGATAGATTTACCTGTAATAGAGACTCGTATTTTAAATTGCTGATTTTTATTTTGTGAGTCATCTTAGAGTTAGGAGAAATTTCGATTTTTTTATTATTTCGAAATTAGATAAGTTTTTAACCAGTTTGTTACTTACTAGTTTCTTATAAAACCTGTCACAATGTTCATCAAATATAATATTATTAATGAAACACTTTTGTTTAGTTCTTTTATAGATTTTTGGGCATATGAAAATAATAATCACATCTCTAAAACAACAGCAATTCCAACTTTTGATCTCCAATTTTGAAGCAATTGTCACTTTTGAACTTCATGTTTGTTTGTAGAATTAGAAAATATTCCAGAACATCTCTAAACATTCTCATGTGTTGGGGTATGGTCTGGAATATTTGGGAATATCGCAGATCAGTATAGGACATTCAAAAATACACTTTTGATTCTTGTGGAACGTTCTGAAACATTGTTGACTATTCGAAGACTGTTTGTTATGAAATTTATCTTTAGTCCAGTCATCGCCGATATTTTACCTCCGTATTCCGTAATATCGTGAAAAATATTTTAAAATATCCATTTGGATTGTCTTTGCTATAGGTATATTAAAAATGTTTAGAAAATCATAATAAAAAGTTTGCTGGGAGATTATGTCAGAGAATTTAATAACAATATATTCCCTTGTTTGTGCTTGTATCAGGGATGGAAACCGAAACTAAAATTTCGTTTTAATTTTACCTAAATTGTGTTTTTATTTATTTATAAATTACAATTTTTTTAGTTTAAGATTTTTTTTCATATTGAATAAAAAATAACAGAAAATAGGAATTCGAAACATGCGACAGCCACACTTATGTGCATGCATGGATGCGGGACCAATATTTTAGGCTGTATAGCTGGTGAATTACTGGGTAAAATGTGTCACACTTTAGCACATTTTACCCAGAAATCTCAATTATAAAATAACCATATAAAATTAATTGCAAGATAAAACTACAGAATTTTTAAATTCTGCCAATTCTACAAAAAAAAGTAAAATTTTTCCAACTTCGCCCTCTCTGGCGTTCATTGTGTTTGATTATAGCAATGACTTTGAAACATTCAATTTATTGATGTTGATGATGGGTTCTTGAATAAAAAAATCTAATAAACATGAAAACAAAAACAAAATTCACTGAATACTTTAAAATTTTTTAAAATATGACGCATACGCAAGCAAATAGATTCTGTCACAATAATGAGACTAGCAAATTTTCTTAACATAAGTAAGTTGAAGTAATAAAATTAAGTAGTTCAGACTGATAATTTAATCCCCTACAACTGTGATATTTTTAATGTTTGTTTATTTATGTTATTTTGAAATCAACATTTATAAGTGATAAATTTGATTATAGACCGAATTTTGAAAAGTTCGCTATTTCTGATTTCCTGTATGTGAGTATAGGGAAACATTTTTCTGCTTAGACAACGCCGGCACACATACAATATACTTCTTGCTTTTTTTGCAATGCAGGACTGCAAAGGGCTAGACCAATTACTTCAAAATTTGACATGAGTTTAGTAAAGGAGTATCTCAGCTTAAAGTTTGGACATCATCTGCTTGCCAGGGCTGGCACTATGTTGTCTTAAGTTGGGTACCTCGCCCCTGCAAATTCTTTTAGAGCTTGGCGTTTCTGTTTGGTCCTAAAGCTAATACCTATGAAATTATGGTATTATCTTTAAATTATGTTTTCAAATGAGCGAGTTATAAGCATTTTAAAAATTTCAGTTTTTTTAAATATTTTAAACAATTTTCAGAAAATTTTTTACGATAATTAGGGAGCGAAATTTTAAATAATGTCAATGTCAAAAATTTTAAAATTATATCTTTTCTAAGTTAAAAACCAGACGATTTTCAATTTATTAATTAAAAAATTATTGAAATTTTGTGTATTTTAGCCTAAAAATGGCCGTCAATCTTATTTTTTAATAGAAAAAAATTTTCTTAAGGAATATATTTGTGCCAACAAATAAATTGCTCAACCTTTTGGAAGATTGAAGTCCTTCAATTGTACCTATTTTACATCAAAATTTAGACCCTAGCCTATATGTTTAAAAATCCCGAAGCTGGGATCGAACCCGCAACCTCTAGACTGATAGACTAGCGCGCTACCAATCGGTCTATCGAGAGTCTATCTATTACTATTAAAAAAATTAGTTACTATACGTGAAAAACATGTCACTGTCGCAACAGCCTTTAATTTTTAGTAATTAATATAACGGCTATGGCAACAAATCTATACAAATTGGAACAGTCTACCTATTATGGTTCAAAAAGTATGTCGTTATACTTGCAAATGACTTCATTGTCGGAAACCTCTTTAAAATTTTATTGTTTTTATTGGAGTCATAGTAATACACCATTTGAGAAAATTTCTAGAGTCTATCTATTATGGTTAAAAAATTAGTCAATGTTCGTGCAAATCACGTCACTGCCGGCCCACCCTTTAATTTTTACAATTTATTATAATGACCATAGCAATACACCTCCTGTAAAAATTTTAAGAGTCTACCTATTAACGTTCAAAACTTATGCCATATACATGCAAATCACGTCACTATCGGAACACCCTTTAATTTTTAGGTTTAATATTTTATACTTGCTTTTAACGCTAACATAGTTTAAATTACTGTCTGCAAATTTTAATTGGTTGCCTCCTATAGCTCAAGAAATAAAGACATAAAGGCAAATTACAAGTCACTTTCGACACACTTTATAAGATTTAGTATTTGTTGCTATAGTGGTCAAAGTTATACACCTTTTTCTTATAAAGCGAACCAAGTTTTAATTACTGTTTGTAAATTTTTACAGTTTAAGAAATAAACCCATTTTCGTGAATAACACCTCTCTATGGGAATACCCTATAAGTTTTAATATTTGTTGCTTTAGCGGCCACAGTTATAAACTTTCTGTGAAATTTTTAAGAGTCTACCTATTATGGTTCAAAACTTAGGCCTTATACAGTAGTTTTCCGGTTTAACGACCATTCGATTCTGCGAACATCGCTTTTAGCGAGCAGGTCTTTTTGTTCCATTGAGTACCTTACATAACGAGCAAAAAATATTTTTTGTACTCAGTTTAGCGAATATCATTACAGTTTTGATTAAAAAAAACTATTGCTACATAAATTGAAAAAATTTCCAACACAAATAAACAAAACAAAGCGAATATAAAAAATCTAGTCAAGTTTGAGTTAGTCTCACACACGTAGGGTTCCGTACTATGTTAAGTACGACTTTAAAAAAGTAAGTTGTTAATGTTTTCATGTCTTATAGGGCACATTTTAATTTTAAAATCAAAGTCATATTCGCAAAATTGCATCGCTATCGGAACACCCTTTAAATTTTAGGAATTGTTATTATAACGGCCATGGTAATACACTTTCTATGAAAATATCAGGCGCCTACATATTGCGGTTAAAAAAATAAGGTAATATACATGAAAAACTTTTCACAGATGGAACACCCCTTAATAATTAGTAATTGTTACAGCGGCCGAAGTACAACATCTACTGCAAACAATTCAAAAATTTACTTATTACATTTCAAAAAATACGGCCATAGTAAGAAACCTCCTGTAAAAACTTCAAGAGTACTTATTATCGTTCAAAACTTAGGATATATACACGCAAAGCATATCACTCTCGGAACACCCTTTAATTTTAAGGTTTTATTATATATACTTGTTTATAAAGCGAACATAGAGTTAATTACTGTCTGCAAATTTTAAGTGGTTGCCTCCTATAGCTCAAGAAATAAAGACACAAATAACACCTCTCCATCGGAACACCTTATAAGTTTTAGTATTTGCTGCTACAGCGGCCAAGGTTATACACCTTCTGTGAAAATTTCAAACGCCTACATATTATGGTTCAAAACTTAGGCCTTATACACCCAAATCACACCACTATCGGAACACCCTTTAATTTTTAGGTTTATTTTTTATACAGACATTATAGCGAAAACAATTGGGTTTCGTTTTTACCCTTTGGGTACGGAACCCTAAAATGTACCGTTAGTTTAAGTGCTAATTGTGTATTCTTCGTTTGTTTTGATGCAGCTATTAAAAATGAGTACCAGAAAAAAATGTTTTTAAAAGAAAAAATAAAAATTATTGACGATCACCGAAACGAATTGAGAGTTATTGATTTGTGCAAAAAGTATGGTCTGAAAACATCCACGGTATGTACGATTCTAAAATCGAAGGAAAATCTTGTAAAAAATGCGGAATATACAAACTTCGAATCTAACAAGAGAAAAGCTATTAAACAAGGCGAATTTCATAGAATGGAAATAGCACTTTTTTCTTAGTTTCAACAACAGCGAAAATCAAGGCCAAGGAAATTCATAAAAATCATTTTGTATTCTATTTTTATTGCTAAATAATATTCCGAAATTAAATATAAAGTACACTGTTTACAATTTTTGGGGGAAGGGGCAGATCTAGGTGGAAGGTGCACCCCCAGAGCGGTCTTTCTATGAATAGCACTGTTGTTAAATATTTGTTATAATACTAGTCAACTGAGAAAAATGTAAAAATAGTAAATGAAGATAAAATATAAAATAAATAAAAAAGTCTGGAACGAAATGCCCGGTTTTGAGTTAAAAATTTTCATAACTTTGATGCAAAAACGGAATGGCATTCAATAAACTTATTTCAACATACAACAAATATGTAGCCACTGGAGTTGAAGAAATATACTATAAACATACTTACATATGTACATACATACATACATACATACATACATACATACATACATACATACATACATACATACATAAATACATACGTACATACATACATACATACATACATACATGCATACATACATACATATATACATACATACATACATACATACATACATACATACATACATACATACATACATACATACATACATACATAAATACATACGTACATACATACATACATACATACATACATACATACATACATACATACATACATACATACATGCATACATACATACATATATACATACATACATACATACATACATACATACATACATACATACATACATACATACATACATACATACATACATACATACATACATACATGCATACATACATACATACATATATACATACATACATACATACATACATACATACATACATACATACATACATACATACATACATACATACATACGTACATACATACATACATACATACATACATACATACATACATACATACATACATACATATATACATACATACATACATACATACATACATACATACATACATACATACATACATACATACATACATACATACATACATATGTACATATCTTAATAATATTTGCACAAAAGTATCGAATAGGATTAATTAAATTAACGTTAAAACTTTTTTGGTTTTGCTTACAACCAAAAAGACAATAAACTATTAATATTTTAAATCATATATAACGATACCCGTTTTTAATTCCTTATACCTTAAAACCACGTAGTTCGATTTTAATCTTGTATATAGCTACATAATTACTATCACTTTACGCTGTACGCAAACTTATAAAGATTTATGAAAAACGGGTATTACGGTGCTTTTTAAATGTTTAGTTCCTTTAAAATTACTCCTTTTGAACATTTAAATTTGAAGTAATGCGTATTCACATTCATGTTTGCTTTAGTTTATTGTCTTATTAAAAGTTTAATAAATGAATAATTTAATAAAAATAATTTTAGTTCTTAATGTTTCAACCCCTAACGTATAGCTTGGCTATACAAACGTCATCAAAGATACGAAATATCAGCTATACCAATGGTAGTGTATTCTATACTATAAAAGTGAAATAAAAAGAAGTAAACAAACCTTCATTTATTTGCCCTATATATTATAGGCCAAACCGTTCGTCAGTCAGTCTTACTAACAAATGTGCTGAAGGAAATACTTGTTGTTTATCTTGTTTTGTCTTTGCTCTGCTTGCGTGCTGTCCAAGAGACATTTGTTAATAGTTTTCTTCCAAACACATAAAAGATTGTGTTGTAATAATTCCCAGTTTACATTAAGCATTTTTGTTGGCATCTTTTTTCGAACTTGCCTTTATGTTTTACAGTGCACAGTGGGGTAGAATCAAAATATTATGGAAATAACCCAGCCATTTGGAAAGGGCTAGACCGATTGACCCAAAATTTGGCGTGATCATAGCAAAAGTTTTGACGGTGGGGACCATCCACTTACCAGTGGTGGCGCTTATGTGGTCGCACATTTGGGTACATAAACACAAACCAATATGTTTAAAATTATTTTGTTTCACATAGATTTTAATTTGGAAAATATAATTTAATTTTAAAACTTTATTAGAAATAGGAATTAATATTAACTAATCTTTTTATGATATTATTAATCAAAATTTGACAGCATAAAATAAATTTATTATCAAAAATGGATATATCACTTAAAAAATAAAAGTTCAAAGTATATTCGAGTCGAAAAAATAAATTTTCGGTTTAGGGTGTCAAGTAAACTAACCCTCCGCCCTTCTCGATTATACCCAAAAACCATACACCTCTTCAACTCCATATACCAAAGGCACATACTGAATTTCATTTTGATATAGTGGTATACACACCCACCGACCCACAAACATCATTGCGAAAATAGTCAAAATGATCGTAAAGATTAGTTGAAGTTCTGACATCGATTTTTTAACGATTACTCTTCTTTTTTAAATATTTTTTTTTTTCAAAAGTCCAGCTCTAGAACGTTTGAAATATGAATCGGCTCCAAAAACATAAACAAACTTACCAATATTTTTTCAATTAGAAAGATTGAAGTTCTACATTCAGGAATTAAGCACAATATTAGCCAAATAAATGCTTTAGCTGGCATTTCAATAAACCATGCGATCAATCCAACTTTCAAACACTATTACAGTAGTTTGGGTTTGGATTTTAAATGATTGTATAGCCTCAATGGCGTTAAGATGGTTTGTGTAACATTTAATCTTAATAGCTCTCTACAAGAAATAGTCCAACTATCTCAAATGACAGCTACGAAGTGGCCAACAAAGACCAGAATTTCCGGGAACAATATGTGTTTGTAGTTATTTTGCTTGTTAGTTTAGTTTATCGGTTGTTGTTCCAGCTAAGTAGATAATTGGTATACTGTAGCGGGTCGTAAGATAATGGGAATGGAGTGACATCTGTCGTTGGCTAGAAACAAAGCCCTCCGTATATTTGGTGTAGGTGGGAAACCTTGTTAATCTTTGATTTCTACCTCTTTCTTTTTTCCTAGAGGCTGGCGGCTGCCTGACCTTTTGCCATTACGTTATCCTCTATTTTCTAGGGTTGGTCAGTGGACTTTTTTGAAGGATTGTCTGGAAGGGGTTGAAGCCACTTGATTTTTAAAACTCGAAAAAAACCACTACAACACGCCGCAACGCACTTTAGAAGTAATA
This sequence comes from Phasia obesa, assembly GCA_949628195.1. Classification (NCBI taxonomy): domain Eukaryota; kingdom Metazoa; phylum Arthropoda; class Insecta; order Diptera; family Tachinidae; genus Phasia; species Phasia obesa. The sequence goes on from CATIVE010000474.1 coordinate 10,444, forward strand.
TTTCAATATTTTTCATTTCTGTTGAAGCGAAAGCCGCTCGATTTTGCGAATACCAAACATACAACTTTCTGTATTTTCGCGGATGTTATGTTAAAAATCCAAATAACCGTTAGCTCATATTCCAAATGGCCCATATACATATTTGCAAAGAATAGGGTAAAATAAAAGAAAGTTCATAAGAGAAAATGTATGAACTAAAATTAATTCAAAAAGGTATCAAACAGCTATCGGAAAGGTTTCTTTATCTATGATATTGTAATTATGCAGGAATGACAGCTCATAGAATGACTCTGTTCGATATATTTGTAAAGGCAATTCATTACAACTTCTTTGAGGAATTTTATAAGTATCGAATTCGGCTCCCCAGCAGTTAGATATTAAAATGATATTGAACGACCCGTTTAGAAATTGCAAATTTATTTCTCATCTGCCTTTTTAGCCAAATCCCCCACTGTGTTCCCCCTACAGAAGAATACCACTCCAGAAATTTTTGCGTCGATTGGCTAAAATTTGCTTTTGTTTAAAATTACCAATGCGAAAGCAATACAATTTTCGGTTTAATTCAAGTCTTTAGAGATTATTATTCCTCTTCGTCCTTTTCTCTCATCATCAAATTTAGATTTTTTAGCCAACAACAATATTCTTGCTTAGTGTAAACTGGGACTAAGCTAAACGATAACAATAGTAAAGTAACAAAATCAACAATTATAAAAACAACAAAAATTACAACAACAACAATTAATAACAATAATGGAAAAACAAAATTCGAAAACCGGCAGTTAATAGAGAGAGTTCGTTAAATAAAGACGCTTTTAACGCTTGTAAAAGAAAACGTAGAGAAAAAAAAATTTAAAAAAATTATAGTGTTCTTATAGAAATTGAATAATTAAAATCTCCCAAAACTAACATTGCTTTAAAAAGTTAAAACTGTAACATTTCCTTGCAATATTTGTAGTTATACAAATGTATAACACGGTGTAAATTAATTTATAATTTTAATTGGTAATTATATTGAAATGAAAATAAATATGCATAAATTAAAGCAAAATAATTATAAATATTTAGTACTACTATTATAATAAAAAACAAATACCTATTATTTAAAAAATTCTGGTGATAATTTAACAAATAATAAAAAATAGGTGACCAAGTCTTAAATTTACAGATATTACGAGTAAAGTTGAGATGCTTAGAAATTGGATGCGTAAATTATCTAATAATAAAACTATACGCTTAGATCATTATTTGAAGGCATATTGATTAAGTGTGGGCTGAGATCATTTTTGAATTGTTAACAAAAATAATTTTTTGTTAAAATAATTTTAAAAAAACTGTGATAAAAAAATAACAACAATCTTGATACATTTTTTAAAAACACATTTTTATATTTTTATATACAGAAGAAATGTTGCTTTTTAAAAACTATTATTTTAAAAATAAGATTGCTATACTCGATTGTCAAATTTTTGTACAAGAAATATGAAAACATAGGTATGAATATTATCTATTTACATACATACAGTGACGCGTAAAAGTGAAACTACTATAATTTTGTAGGACAATAAAAAATATAAAAATTATTTATTGCATTTTTATAAAAAAAATATAAAAGAAATTCCATTCTATTAGAACTAGGAAAAAATAGGATTTTTTCAGTTCCTTTTCATTCACTTCTCTTTTAGTGTTTTTCTACCTTTCACTACAGGTAGAAAGGGAATATAATATATTTCTGACCCTGTAAAGTATATATATTCTGAATCCTTATATATAGAGTTGATTTAGCGATGTCCGTCTGTCTTCGGGTTGAAATCAACTTTGCCAAGGCACCCGAAGAGATACAGAAAATTTAAGCACACCAATCTGCTAGGCATAGTTCCGAAGATTTCAGCAGCGGGCAAACAACGTCTATTTTTTTACTTACCATTGCTGCTTTCAGTAAAACTTAATACGATTAATGCAATATTTTAAACAATCGTGTTGAGCGCCAACTAAATGTCAAAAATTCTCATGCCCATACAAAATGTGTGAAGCAAACCCAAATAGCGCGGCGTCTCGCCTAGTAATTGGGAATTCGAATTCATACCAGGTGGGACTGATAGCCCGGCTGATTATTTTTGCTCTACTTTTTTTTGCTAATGTGTTGTCAAAAATACATTGTGTTATATATGCTAGTGGAATTTCTTGGCAATTTAGACACTGTACGGGTCCTGATCGCTTATGCGGTTCCTCTACGCTTACTTTGAGGTGCAACAGATATCTTAAATTATAGATAGGGTGCGTTTCGTTCTTTTTCAATCGCATATCTCCAGGTTCCAGTTCAACGCGAAATAGAGGTTGAGGGACACGTTCTCGATTTCTGAGGTTGTCTGTAGTTTTTACCTTAAATCCCGCTTTTTGGAGGCCATCTCTAATTTCGACTGGATCAACGTATGAGTCTACACCTTTTATAACTACCTGTAGACCTTTACTACTCTTCAGCTGATATGTATAAAAGTTCTTTTTGCAGCTTTCAAACTCGTTTACTACTTTACCATAACTGTTTTCATCAATAAATTGTATTTTTGTTTCATCAATGTTGCTACGCTTGATTGGAATTACATAAAATGTGTTCTCACCAATAATTGAAATTAACTTCTTTATTAAGTCGCTGGAGTTTTTCTCCCTTAAATAAATTGGAGGTGGTTTGAACGACCTGGGTGCCGTTTTTTTCACTTGTTTCGCTATCTAAAATAGCAAAACGATTATGGGAATTTATTCCGTTAGAGTCCTTGTCTTTTTGTACTTTAGCCATTGGTGCAATCTGGGAAGATTTAGGGCAAATAATATTAATGCTTAATTAACTTATACAAATATAAATATTTGTTTCGAAGATCTCAACAAATTTATTTGTCACTGTATATACACTCCATGGATGGAGAATTTCACACTTTTAAATTATATATTTTGTCTCGTGTTAATTTAGGCATTTTTTCTTAAAAGAAAATTAAAACAATTTTGGATTCCGCATTATGGTGAATAAAATATGTGGATGTAAAAATCGTCACACCAAAAATGTGAAAATGTTTCACTTTCGAGAAGATTTAAAATTACTGAACATATCCGACTCTAAAACATATCCTATTGAAACTATGTGATCATAGTTTATTCGGGTATATTTTGTAATTCCCAATCCACTCGAAAGGGAATCACTTTTATATTTCTGGTGTTCCGCAATTCACATTCACATCCATAAATTTTAATATTTTTTTTTATATGGATGTGAAATTCGCCGCATTTTTCAAATATTATAAACCGGTAAAATATTATCAACCGGAAATTTTACTATAAAGCGATTTTGTGAAAGAGTTGAATTTACAGAAAATCTGAGGGGGGGGGGAAATTTTAAACAAAACAAAATATATAGGTAGATTCCAAAAATTGGATTTCTTATAAAAGTAGATACCCAACTATAAGGCTGTCAAATCATTACTTTAGTATGTAACCAAGGGATGACACTTTTCAAATCTCTTTACTTCATTGCAATCGATAAGAATTTATGTATGTTGACTACTTCAAAATACAAAGTTAAGGTTGGCCAGAAATTCCAACAACAAAATTCTTTAGTTTTGTTTTTTGACCAATAATTTATTTTAATTGTTTTATTATGGGATTCGTTATCTCTTTGGGCTGTTATGGTCAGTTATTTGTTTACAAATGTAAATAAAAAATCAAATCATTTTTAACTTTTTCCCAACGTTTCGTTTGTTTTTTACAAACTTCTTCAGGGGAGTTTTTTTATTTGAAATCTAGAAATAAATAAATAATTGCATGTTTTATAATTGCTGAAGAGGAATATTATCAAAGATTACTTACGATTATTATGTCAACATTGCAAGAACCATTATCTAATTTACTTATTAATTAAAAAACTTGACATTCACGACACAGAATTAAGTAATAAATAAATAAATAAATAAAATAATTAAAAATCTTGTACAGCACAAACACAGAATCACAAGTCAATCTTAAAGCTAATATCACAGAACTTCAACTAATTATAATAGCTACATTATAATTCTTGTTTTGTAGTATAGAGATAACAGAGACATGTAGGCACATTTTTGATATTTGCAAGGGGACCATTTAAACTTAAAAAATCCTAACATTTAATTTTAAATAAACTTTTGGAGACATTTAAATAAAATGTATGCCCCGGGATAAACAAATTAATGGGCTTAACTAAAACCACCCAGCGTTCAGACCTGCAAACGTAAAAACACCTCTGCTTCGATTAATTTTATAAGAAACTTGCTATCCCCGGTGTGCTTCGCTACACCCATCCACAAAAAACACAGTAAACACTTGGAAGAAAAGTATGACCAACCTTTAACGCAAAAACGCACGCTATTCTCAAGTCAAAAATTTTTCCATCCAACTTGTTTTTTGCTAGACTATACGTATTAAGACGATAACAATTTTTTACTTTTAATGGGATGTGCAACTCCCAGTATTCTTATCCAGTCTGTATTTTGCGAGACTATGCACATTAGTATGAGTGTTACTTGTGCAAAGTTGCAAGACTATACCTAATGTAGTTCTACGCGATAATAATTTTTCACGTTGTATAGGAGGTACCACGCCCTCCATTCAAATTCAGTCTGTGTTTCTCTACACAATGTATCTTAATATGGGGGTTACTGATGCAAAATTCCAAGGCGCTACCTATTGCAGTTCTCTAGATGCAGGATAATAATTTTTTACTTTGTATGGGGGATACCACGCTCACTATCCCAATTCAGCCTACATTTTTCTATAGTATCCGCATGGGTATGGGGTTAACAAGTACCCACTTTGAAGATCATACCTATTATAGTTCTCTATATACACAATAACAATTTTTCATTTTGTATGAGAGGTACCACGCCCACTGTCCCAATTCATTCTGTATTTCGGCAGACTATGCGCCTTAGCAAAAAATTTCAAGGCGCTTTCTATTGCAGTTCACCAGGAACACGATAATAATTTTTTACTTTGTATGGGCGGTTCCACGCCAACTATTCCGGCTATAACTCATGAACCGATACACATACAGAGACCGTTTGTACATAAAAACCTTGGTATTGACGTCACCTTTCATATAAACTTTGCAATTTCTAACACAATGCAACTTTTATTTTATATATATAGAAGATCTTTTGTGTTTCACGAGCTATCGAATCATTTATAAAAAAAAGTTTTTTAAGAAACTGTGCATAAGTGTTTGCATATGTCTGTAGTCCAATTATTGGTCACTTTTGGAACCGAATCTTGGCAATGGTCCGCCTAATGTTGTCTTGCAATATGATCAGTTGTTTGTTTGTTTGCGTAAAAGAAGGTTTTTACGTTAAATCGTACTATTGGTCCATATAATCTAACATACTTATACACATTTCTAAGTAAAAAAATAAAAGTTTAAGAAAAAATACAGCAGGAAATTTATGGATGATTTGTAATAGAAAACTTTTCTTAATTATATAGTCATGTTATAGATCGGTAAGTTATCTGAGGTGGTCACAAAAAGCATTACAGGCTGATATCGATAAATCGACCTCCCTACACAAATAGAGCCAAAAGAAGGCAGAACAATTGTAGGAGTATGTATGTGTATCTGCATGTTTATATAATTTATGACCTCACAAATAAATATCGTAAAAATTCCAAACGAAACGACAGACTTATTTATGTATACAAATATACTCGTATTTTTGTTTTTCCACCTGCACAAAATTATAACATTAATGACATATGCTTGTGCTATAAAAATCAGATGTTCCAATTAACTTTTGGTCAAATATCATTTAATAATATTTCAAAGAAAACAATAAAAATCTTATATTTTTTGTTAGCTTTTTATGAATGGGGTAATACCATGTCAAATCAACCAAAAACAAGTAAGAGTGCTGTTTTCGGCCATGCCGAATCTTATATACCCTTCACCATAGTAATGCTAGTAATTGTTTCTTTGAAAATTTTTTGTAATTTTTTTTAGTTTCTTTGAGGATTTTTTGTAAATATTTTTTTGAAAATTTTTTTGAAACTTTTTTGTAAAATATTTTAGTAAATTTTTTTTCTAAATTTTGTTCA